>JABFPK010000314.1:6004-16711 GCA_022817445.1 Habroteleia sp. ZL-2020
TAATAATATAAATATTTAAAACATGGCATATTTTAAATATTTTAATGCGTTCTATTTGCAATGTATTGATTTTGTTAAAAAAGATACATATATACATACATATAAACAATCGTATCTTAACAAGTAGTCACATCAGTGAGATATTTTATTGAAAAATAACAAGCATAATTATATTTAAAAAAAGGCAGCTTAATGATCTATCATAATAACTTAAACAATTCAACGAATAATTATACTGAGAGAGAATTATCAGGAAAAAGTGCAAATATTTAGTGTAAACAAAACATGCTCGTATTAAATTTTTCCTATGAAAAATGGTTAAAAGTACAAACAGAAATAGTAATATTTTCATAGAATATTTGTACTTTCAACCATTTTTAATAGTAAAGCTCTTCAATAATCTGATATTTTTTTCACAGTTGATAATTGCTTATTGTAAAATTGACAATCATTATTATTGAAAACAACGAAATGATCTACAATCGGTAATTCAATTCCGTTTTGCAAAAAAAAAATCTTTGTGCCAATCATCAAATTTCGACGGTATTAAATTTTAAACATGGATGTCATAATGGGTCCGGAGTTTGACAAAAGGTTCGATACAAATTTGGTTATGAAAAAGACGTAGTTTTAATCGAAAACAAATAGCAGAAGGGTTTGGCTGTAACATGATATCACTTATTAGACGAATCACTCATTTTGGAACGAGTTCCGTAATACGAGACTGCGCAGAGCATGGCGATGAAATGAAAATGAAAAAATGGCGCAGGAGGTCGGCACGGCTTTGAGCTGTCCAACGATTGGATAGACAAATAAACGGTATATAAGTGTGTTGGATGTAGGTAGGTAGATGGAGCACCAGGTGGGGCAAAGGGGCCAAAAAATGCCACGTACTCAATTATAAAGTATGGTAGGGTTGTAGCGCGACGGTCGGAAGAGCCAAGTCGAAAAGGGAACAACCGGGGTGACAACTCAGGATAGATTGTTATTGGCTGAGAAGAATTTGAAACCCTTTCCTCCCTTCGTATTAGCGGGCCCTCCGGCACCATGATATGCTAACGAGCACATCAGCGGACACGCAGCGAGGGATGAAACCCTCGCTATGCCTCAGCACTGCATCCATCTTGCCACTCGCTGCGTAATACATATTTGCATTCTCACTAAGCGAGCTTGCAAAAACTGACCACTTTCATGACCATTCGAACACAACTGCAGTTTAGAATTTAGTTTGATATTAAATATCGCCATTTTAAACAAATTCTGCCACCCTTTATTAAAACTCGTTGCATCGGCTCTTCCTTATATTAGATTAGACAAACGTTAAACCTGAAATGTTTATTGTTGTTTCATTAACGTCTTTATAAGTACATAAAGATAAATAGTGAAACTTTTTATTAAATTCACGGAGAAATATAATATATATTTCTACTAAACATACAAATATTCTATTATAAAAATACCATGCTGCAGTATTTTGTTTTTTATATATAAAGTTATGACAATATGGATGAATATATCAATTATCGCACAGTAGTAGTTCTTTTTTTGATTTTTTTTATTTTGTTCTCAATGTATCAAAATATAATCAGTTATCTAAATTTCAAAATCAAAATTAAAATCAAAATTACTGGCATTCATACTAGTGTGTGAAATGTAAATAAAAATTGTCCAAATGACCTTTTTTCAACATCTAAACAATATACGTACAACCACCAAGATTCGATTCGTAAAAGCCTTAATTCAAACATCATCTGAAAATGAAACTTGGCTCACAGCAATTCTTACAGTTCGCCCTCGCTTCTAAGCAATGACAATGATTTTGATAATCAACAAAAAGCGTCTGTCCCGAAGCGATGTGCGGGTCTGTCGTGTGTTTTTCGAATAAAGTATACTTCAGTGATCCGTGGAATAAAGTAAAGACCCCACCAACGAAGTACACGTACTCTAAGAGCGTGCCCCTCGACATGTTTAAACACAACCTTCGTCCCTTGTAGTCGTGCTCATGTTACATTATTAGGCGGTTGCTTTTCTCCGGACGAAAAATTGTAATACATTTCTTGCCCAAAGTAGTTCGCGGTCGACGACTATTCGAACTTTTTGTTGCGTAAAATTTGTCTCGATGTCTATTGAAAGAGTCCCAGACTCGGCTGAAATGACGATTTTAGATTACGCGCATTAAGTCCTTCTCCCTTTTTCCTTTTAGGTTTGCGCTGCAGTGTCCTCCGTCGCAATCGCGTTCTTGCTTTCTTTCGTCTGTCTCCGTCGCCGCTGTTGACACAGGTTCCTCCAATCTTTCTTCCGTTATAACAGAATTATAGTTTCTCAAACAATGCGAAGGACAATAAAATCTCAATGGATCAATGGTCGACGAGAACAAGGACGACGGAAGCTTGGCTAAACGGCGTTGTCATCGCGTTTGTCATAGCTCTAGATATCAAATTTTGTCTCAAATTCATTGTATTTTTCTTTTTTCACAATTTCCTCACGGAATTGCGGCATGCTGTGGTTTTTGACCCGAACTATAATTATAAAAACATCTGCGGCGTACGATTTTCAAAGGAAAGTTTAAATACTGTCGGAATTGAAAATGCAATGAGTTCTTTTTCTTTTTTTCTACTATATATATAGGTTGAAGAGAGAAAAAAAGTATTGTTCGATGTCGCGAGCGTCGAAACCTAATGATTTTAGTATTATCGTGCTAGTTTAATGCCGATTAAAAATTTAAATGCAGTTACGTTAGGAGGTTAATCTTGTTCCTTAATTTTTCACCCCGAGTCATGATTAAGGCTGAATAACGCAGCAAGTCTGAAAAAATTTCCACGCCTTCTACTTTATTACCGTATTTCGGCTTGCTCTGGAGTAAGAAAACGTTTTATCTTAATTAAAGTTTGAACGAATGAATTTTTATTGAAATTACAAGGGGAAATGTATCGCAACTAATTGATTAAATATAAGCTTTCCTTATTTTCAATATAATCGTATATATTTTTAGAAAATACATTCAGCCTTTGTAGTAATCAACTAATAAGTAAAAGAAGAAAATTTATGGAAAATAAAGAGGAGTACGAATAAGTGAATCGATTTTTTTGTAGCAAATCAAAAACTGGAATCTTGATCGCGGCTTTAAATTAACGGCAAAAATGATATTAGTTAAATTTATTCGAACAAATTCCAGAATATTATCAATTTAATTAAAGCGCAATTAAAATAAAAAGACGCGATCAAACGGACGTTCGCAAATTTGTAAAAGCAATGCGGTTTAATTAAGCAATAGGCACATAAACGCCGCTTATACTTCGCGTAGTATCAATGAATCTTCCACAGCGCGAAACATATGCCCGCGCATCATATCCCACTCATCATCGTAACGTCCTCCTCTTACGTCCAATTTGAATCTGCACCAAAGCATGTCTAATAAACTACCTTAACACGAGAGAACGTAATTACGACGTAATAAAACATAACGAATTTCCCGTCATAACAAATGTTTAATTGGCGCTTCTGCGCAGGCCTCTTCTTCCCGGCCAAGAAGAAATAACGTCGCTCGAGCGACTCTCGCCGAGATGACGACGCCCGTTCCAAATAATCGTGTCGTCACGCTTGCTCGTTTCCTATCGAGCTTATCAAAACGCCATCCAGCCGGAACTTCCTGCGTCTCGTTAGGACACCGAAGTTGGATTTTACACGGATGGAAAGAGCCATCGGTGTAAATTGTGTGTACTAGTCGACAGATGCGCCAACAAGAAGACCGCGAAGACGATGTAAATACGCGAGAGGCATGTGGCTATACGCGTGCACTTCGTACAGTCCTCGGCAAAAGTATCCGGAGCGTGCGAAAAACGTCTCGCCAATTTTCCCGGGTGGTTATTTTAAACAAAATTACTTTTTCTATTAATGCGTCGTGGGATTCTGCGTGGAAATGAATACTGTGGCATAAAGTATGGCATAAAGTTGGATCATAATCGCGAGCCAACCTTATGTCATACTATTGTCATACTTATGCCAGCTTATGTCAGTCATGTACCATATAGTTTGGACTTTTTCCTATTGTTTCCAGCCTAACGCCATAATTTATAGTATGGCATCAGGCTGACATAAGTCTGGCAATAGTATGGCATATGTCTGGCTCGCGATTATGATCCAGCCTTATGCCATACCATTCATTTCAACGCAGGATTTGGGAAAGTGAAAAAATTTTTCGAAAATAATGTAGATGAAGAATGTATTTGAGTAATTTATGTAGGTTTTAATTACACTTCGTATTATAGATGATGATACCGATCTATAAAATGCATACTATAAAAATAGGTGTTTTAAAAGTGTTTAGAAAAGAAGAATGTTAAAAAGTTAAATATTTGAACAGAAACATGAATTAGCCAGTCAATGTGGTTAACTACAGATCTTAATCAACGAGAGGATAAAATATGTCCATAATTATAACATTATTTGTTACAATGTGATTAACTTATGATCAATATTTCTGATCCTTAAAATTCTGTAGAATATAATTAGAACATTAACCTTGTTAATGTCCCCAGAACCTGATCGAGACTTTCACCTTTCCAGCTAAAATGCACCTGACATTTTTTACTTGAATTATTCATTCACTTTACTTCAAATGTTTGCAACGAAGAACATCACAGAACTAAATTCTTATACAATATTATTTTTCACATTTATATTTATTTACTATAAAAAACAAACAAATATTTGTCATTTTGACACTTCGCATGCCATTGTCAAATCTATTACTTATAATTTACAGTAATTCATCTCTTCGATATTTTTGATTGTTTCTAAAACACCTTACAAATGTTTCTACGTTAGATGGCACAGTAAAAAAAGCAATAAACCTTACTCCCAAGGACAGAATAACATAAATTTTGCAATAAAACAATAAAATGGCACCATAACTAGTTCTGTTAATTCCTATCAAATTAATTTTTATTGTTCATTCTTATCGAGTTAATTACGAAGCACGATAGACGCATTGATATACTTTTGTCGTCGTCTGTAGGCGCGCACACATTGACGCGCGTAAAAACACATCTCCTTACGTACACGTATGAGCGAGCTTTTTGTTACGCGAAGCAATTAGCCACGGCTCGTCGTCGCGCGTTTGGCTTTGGGCACCGAACTGTCGCGCCATGGTGATCGACGATCTACTCTCTAGGCGGCACCGAGCTATACTCGGTGTCGCGGTGTCAACGCAAAACGACAACCTTTCGCGGCTTTACAACCCTTCCGTCATCGGTCCGATATTAAAGTCCCGTCGAGGCATCGCGCACCGAACAAGAAATACAAGCGGCCCGGCTTGGCCGCGTCGGCGCTTCTTGTTAAAGGGGTATTAAACTGTCGTTGCGACAGAAGAAGAACTCAACCGAGTAATATATGTTCCATAATCAAGCGAAGCAAGAAACAGCACAAAAATGCTTTTTAAATGGGCGGTGGCTATCGCTGCCCTCTCCCTTTCGTTCTTATAAATTGTTTAGTCAAATCCCCCCTCCCCTGACAAAAATCTTTCTTATATCCATTTTCCTAAAAGATGTGATGTGTAGAGATACGAGAAAATAACGTTCCTCATAACTTCGATAGTTTTATTTATATGGAAGTGTATATATTAAAGAGAGATAGAATATTAACTATATATGGTAATATAAATATGTATCCTAGTAGAAATTCGTCGTAAGTTTTTAACCAGTTCTGATCAGTAGCTTGTCAGTTTTTGATAAGTTTCATCTAGACTGGATTAACTATAATCAAAAACATATAGCCAAAGGACTAATATAGTTTATGCATAATCATATCTAATATCAATTAGTTTTTCTATAGTACATCTCACGAGTGGCTATAGTTAGTTATTACTATTTAGAAATACGTATGATAAAACTGGTTAAAAATTTTTCTTGAATAGTACTAGAATAGTAAAACTGGTCAGATCTTTGTCTGAAACTAGACGAATTTCTATTAGGGTAGATGTATGTTTATGGATATATGGATTTCCATAACTTCATACTAAATCGTCGCGTAGATGAAGATCAATAAGGCAGTAAGGTTGGCACGATCGCGTGCCAATCTCATGCCATGCTATTGCCAAACTTATACCTGATGCCATGACGTAGAAAATGGCATCAGGCTGGTGAAATTCAAACGGTATGGCATATGGACTGAAACATGCAGGCATAATGTTAGCAATGGTATGGCACAAAACTGGCGATCATGATCCAGCATTGTCATTCTCTTCTTTTCTACCCGGGTCCATTTTTTATTTTGGCAATAACATCTATGGGTCATATATATTTCTTTTTTATACAGCTGTTTTGTTTCATTTTGCCATAACATCCAGTTGAAAAATCGCGCAATTATGTTTTCGTAAGAAGTGGTTTCTAATTTAGTTGCGCGAGAAATATTGCCCCTTACGATACGTCACATAAATAATAACTGCCTCTCCCGGTCGAGTATTATTTTTAAAATCCTCTAAATTATGGCAATTAATAAAGCGACTGAACGTTTGTGAAAGCATTTTAAAAATGCATCGGTGGGACAGTTGCACGACAGACAGCTATTTTTATTCGGAAAGATTTTGAAGACGACATTTTTGAAGGAAGAAAAAGAAATGCAATGCAGCGAGCGATCACATACAAATAAACAGGGACCACTGTTTGCAGTGCGCGATCTACGTAGCCAGAACAGCACACGCTCTGATTTATCGGTCTCCGGCCCTCCTGTGACAACCTTATTCCTACTACCCCGCAGTCAAACCCATATTCCCATGTAAAACATACGCTTACAATTTCAATATTAAACACTCATCCTAATCTTCCTTAATCTTCACTTCTTTGTTAACTTGATTATTCTCTTGGATCAAACAATTTATTTACTCACAGCTCGAAATGAATCAGAATACGCAGACAATTTTTGATTTAGAGAATTGAAAAGAAAAGGCTTTTTAAATTATTTATTGTTGGAGATTTACAAAAACCACATATTAGTTACATGCGAAAAGTAAACGTGAAAAATGAATTATAACGTTATTTCAGTTTAAACACTAGATTGTTGTTAAAACAATTTTGTGATAGACTTAAAAAGATCGACTTTTTACTTTCGACTAAAGTGTCACGAGAATGGTTCTCGAAAGCTTTATTTTAAACCGTCGCTAAACAGCTCCTCCCAGAGGAACGGGCGCGGATTTTTTCCCCGAGATTCTTCTTTCGGACGGAATCCCGGCCGAGGATCTTGAAGTATGTACGAGCTGTCACACAATAAAAGCCACGCCGTATTATCGAGTTATTAGGCCGTTATTAAGCACGTTCAACGCCGCAATAACGAGCATTGTCAAAATCTTGGACACTACCGAATTCAACATAAATCTTCTCCGCAAACGAATCGCAATTACAATTAAAGTTGCAAAAACGGCTGCGATCGAAAAACGAAGAATTAATTACGGCGACAGGCGAAAAAGAGCCCGACGACGAAGAGCAATAATTAAATTTTTGGCGCGAAAAAAGCTGAAGAAGAAAAGAATATTAACGAGCGAAAAAAGTGCTTCCTCTTATTTATGATCGTGCATTAGGCTCAAAAATGACATTTAATCTTTCATCGCAAGCGCCAAGTTAAACGGAGGGGATGCACCCAATAAATGATGACGGAGCGACGCGTGCGATATTTCTCGCCCGCGGACAAAAAAGGGCCCGGGCTGGAAAAATAACGCGCCAAGGGCGTAACGCGACTCCGCGCCGCGCAAACCGAATAAACGTAGTCGAGTGTTTGCGTAGAAACGCAAGACCTCGATTTACGGAGCTCCTCTGTTTGCCATTACGCCACCGTGGCCGCGGCTTCGATTTTTCAGACGCACCCGACACGCTGATATAATATATTATTAATGCCCCGGGTGCTGGAGCTTGGCACGCTGTGAGACTGCAAATATTAGCGGATACTTCTCCGCGTCGGATTCCCGTATCACCCGCCAAGAGTATTGTATGAAAAAAATCAATTCAAATTCCTCGTTGATACTCTTATTCAATTTTGCGACCTCCAATAGCAGAATTTTTTCGTGAAAACATTTCTTTAAATGTACTGCATTCGTGGCATAATAATTCCAAATTAATGATGATTCATTTTTAGTTTTATAATTTTTAATTGTATAAACATTTTGACATATAGATGTTAAAAAATTGTCAGAAAAGGTATTAAATACGGGAAAACTGGAGTTTTTAATGGAAAATTTTATTATTTGATAATAATGTAACGGCAATAATAGTTTTGAATTTTTTATTAAAAAAAATTATTTCTTGCTTTTAGTTTTTAGTACAAATAGAATAGATGATAGAATAAAATATTTTGGAAAAAAATATATAGGCTATATGTATTGAAGTATCTATAATTTAAATTTGTAAAAAAATCATTACTAATTTTTAAAGATACTTAATATAATTTATTTATAAATGCCTTTAGTTCATTTTATAATTTATTGAACAATATTTTTAAATAACAAAATTTATTAGAAATTTACAAAATATTTATTTTTAAAATGGATAAATTATTTATTTGGTGTAAACATTAAAATATATACTGTAATAATAATAATTAATTAAATAGAAAGCATTAAATAAATTTTAAATTACTTTCTTTACCGTGTTAAAAAATAATTCAATTTCATTAAGTATTTAGCACCACTGAATCATAATATTAAATTTTTCTTAAAATCAATCTTAAAACCAAACCATATAATATTTATTAACGTAATACGAACAATTGTTTACTTAGAGAGAAAATTAAAATTATAAAATATTTACATTTGAATTAAAATAAGATTTAGTAATGGGTCAACTTTATTTTTAGAAACATAATTAATTACATTATTAAAAAAGAGCATCGAATGGCATAAATCTTATAAAATATATTGTACAAATATTATAAAGTAAATAACGAAAACAAATTTGATATTTGGATTAATATCTAAATTATAATATAAAATTGAATGATAATACAGATATGAACGTCTAATAAAAAATATAACTACTCTATTACGGTTTATTCATGCGTGCTATGGTCATATTAATCAATAATATATTATACTCTCGACAAATAATAAAGGGACAATGAACTTTATGTAAATTTAGTAAATATAATTTATTGAAAACAACAGAAAACTGAAAATCAAACAAGTTGTTTTTCATATTATTATTTATTATCTCACATATGAAACATAAGTTTAATTATCGAAATAAAATCATCTGCATAATCGATCGCTGGATTTTATTCCCCATGCCTATTTGTATAAAATTCGTATTCTAATTGTACCTGCGCGTTCGCGATAAAGAATGTAACGAAAAACGCTTTTATACTTTCAAGATATAAAATAAGTGCGAGATAAAACGAATGAAGTTGGAGAAGAAAGCTATTCGTTTCTTGCATATTGTAGTGCAAATGCCGGGCGTGACCCAGATTGTTGAACGATGCAACGGATAAGATCTAATGAAATAATGGGCAATGCGAAGATGAACTCGAACGAGGGTTTCGGGAATAAAGCAGAGAAATGGGAGGGTACGAGAGTTAATTTTATCCTCCTTTCGCTCCTTCTTTAAGAGGCATTAGCTAACGTGTATATTACAATCCGCGCGATAACACCCGTTTGGATGTGGTGAATTTAAGTTCGCACTGTCTTCCTCCTTCGAACGCATCTAAACAATTTAAAAATTTCATCGCCAATTTTCTAAACGGTTTGGTCCAATTTCATTAACTTTTTATAAACGACGCGACATCGTCCCGGTCGCGAGTCGGTGTTAGTGAACACGCAAACGCATAGCTAATTTTTAAGGGTAACTTTCACCCTACGAAGTTTGTCAAGTTGCTTATGCAGGAGAGAATATCGAGTCTCCTCGTCCCTTGCGCTTAATGGGCTGGAAAATTATGATGATGAAATTTGCCACCCCATCCTTCTCCGAGGAACAGAACTCAAATTTCCTCGACTGCGAGGCTTTCGCCCGGCATCTTATACACACAGTCCATAGAGTTGTTTGTGATTACGGGATTGGATTCCTCCCTCATTGCCTTGCCTGCTCTTTATCTAAGGAGAGGCATCTTCACCCCTTCTGTTCTGCCTCAATATATATGTTTCCTCTCGGCCTCTAAAGTGCAAACTTCATTTCACAATGCACGACCAGCGGTGCGGAGTTGGAATTATTTGCGCAACCTGCGGCTTCAAGTTTTCATTTTTACCGAGTATTGTCCGTTCAACAATTACACCATCTACGAACGTTCTTCAGATATCTTTATTTCGGAAAACGACTTAAGTACACTCCCAATTTCTTTCCCTCAAAGCAATTTCCGATTGAAATTGATTTTCAGTTGTTTTCGTAGCGCGGAAGGCTCCTTTTCATGAAACCGCACATCTAGTAATGACCTTTGACAGAGGGATAGGTGTTTGCGGAATGAAAATTTAGATACTCATAAGCCTAATGTGAGACGTCGAAGCAAATCCGTCTCTGGTAGCACATTTTTCACATCGACCTCGGGATGGTCGAAAAACGTGTCGACGATCCACCACTTCGACTGTGTTTTTTCGCGTGGAATATAAGGACATGTTGGATTTGGCTGGTGCGTACACGGGGAACGTATGGGTAGGGCGAGTTTGGTAGCGATGAGTTACGACCGCTGGGCCAGCTCGCGCTAGCTGCAGTACTAAAATCCCGACTGATATATTAT
>JABFPK010000315.1:0-11299 GCA_022817445.1 Habroteleia sp. ZL-2020
CGGATGGTAAAAAGTTTTAAGATGTATTTGAGAAAGTTTTACAAGCTTGTATATGATTCTTATCTAAGAGGCTGTTTTAATATATTTGTTGTCCTCTTTCTTAAATGAATATAAATTAAATCTAAATGTTTTTTTTTTTTTATAAAGAGAATAAAATATAAATTGAGAACTGCGTGGAGTTCTCGACGTAACACTCCTTTCAAAAATGTATATAAAGGCTAACTTTCCTCAGTTAAGCCAGTTCATTTCACCTCAAGTACTTCCCGCGTAGAAAAAAGTAGTCTGGCGAAAGTCTGGACACAAAGTCTGGCTAAGACTGGATCATGATCGAGTTCCAGACTGTCTTAGTCTAGCTGCCCATACTTTTGCCAGACTAATGAAGTCTGGCTAACTAGATTCATTGCAGAATATAAAAGTTATTATTATTTATTATTTATTATTTATTAAAAGTTATTATTATATTATTATTAACGCTTATTAAAAAATTGCATGCCAGACTTTGGTAGTCTGGCAGGAGTATGGATCGCCAGACTACCGTTCAAGTCTGGAACTCGATCATGAGCCAGACTTGGCCACACTTAGCTGGACGCGGCCAGACTTGGCCAGACTTATTTTTTCTACGTGGGAGATTAGAAGTTGACAATTTCTGCCCGAAAATTGTTGTTTCGGTGCGCGGACAATATTTTCCTCCATTAATTTATTTGCTGAGCGGTGGACTAATTCCTTCAATACAAATTAATTAAGCGTATGGTTCGTTTGTAAATGGAGAGGAGTTCAACGAGAAGCACGATTCAAGTATACAGCAATCAATAAACCAATACAATAAACGCGGGTTGTGCAATTTGAATGCGAATCGTTTTGAGAGAAATTATATTGGAAATAAGCGTTTTACAAATAAAGCCAACGATATGTCGTAGGACGCTACAAGTCAAGTAAGGAATAATACAATGGGTTTTAGAATGTTAATAACGGGGAACAGTGGTATCCTACCGTCGTTCCCTCCGAGTCCATCTGCTATTGACAGATTGCGGAATTCCACAAGCGTTGCAAAATTAAAACAGCTGTCAATGATCTACGCGTACTAACTCGATCGTCCTTGCAGTGATAAAGTGGCGCATGAGTAACTCTCACGGCGACCTTTTTCCTACGGACCGTGATTAAAGAAGTAAGTAGCGAGACGCCTGAATTGACGATTCCTCGTTGACATCGGTTGCATAAGTCCGAGTGCCTTGAGGTTTAAGACTATCTCAAGCTCCTCGGTTAATCGCAAAACTAATAAATAAAGTTCGAACTGTGTAATTAGTTAATAAGGTCAAGCAAGCAGCATTTGCGTAATTTACGGCTATTACCAACATTGTGATGGTAAAAGGGATTGCGAACTACCAATTGTTCTCCACATCATTTCCAGCCTCGAAACTATTTACAAACTTGTTATTTCATAATAATTGTTCCTAATGCAAATACCCGATTAAACAACAACTTTGAACGCTTGGGCGAACATTTTCTTCTAATTTATTACGAATTATGAGAATTGTAGCACCACGATGTCCCCTTTTTTTCAGTTGTTAACACTAAAATGGGTGCGTTCGGTTATTTATATCGCGTGGGCTTTAACCGTAAGAGTAATTTTGTTTAACGACAAGAATGGGTACCGTTTGTTTGAACATATTCTGTTCAAAGTGAAGGTACGCGTGATAAATTTCACTTTTTAATTCAATGTTTGTTCCCGAGGAATACGTCTTCGATGTAAATTTAATGCTTAATTGTCTACTATTTTAATAATACAAGTCGTTTTAAAATCTATTAGAATGACTTGTAAGATATAATTTTCGAAAAGGTGTTTAAAAAAATTAATAACTGTGCTCGGTTGAAAAGTAAAAGTTGTGGGTTTAATAGAATCGAAGCTGTTTAAGATTCTTTGATGGTTCATTTGAAGGTCAACATAATTTAAACAAGTTTTTTTGCAATTTCGACAAAATTTTGTAAGGTATTGTTTCCGACTTGCGCCGATTGTAGACTTACCCGAATAATAATCATTTTGCAAAACTGAACAATGGGTGTTAATAGCATTATGAATGTTAATAGTAAGTTAATAACGTTATGAATGTTAATAATATTGGAGTTAATTTCAATTCTGATCTGATTTATTGTTGGAATAACATTGAATTGTCTCGTGTATAATTGCTCTTTCCAACAAATTTTCCCTTTTCTTTATTTTTTATCGCGAGAATATATATATTGATTTCTCATTTCCACCGGGCAAGTTTTTATCTTATTAATTAATCATTAACAAGAATTACTGTTAAATGCCGAAGTAAAATCTTATTTTTCGAATATCTCTTCCTCTTTAAAGGAATCATTGTTTTATCTGCGCGAGTCACGTTTTCCGCAACGAATCGTCGATCAATCTCGTCAACGTAGAAGCTTCCGTTATACCTTGTCTTATTTGCGTGAAATAAGAAATGAAGAAAAAAAAAGAAAAGTAGTTTTGCTAGCCTCAAGTCACGCTTAGCGCAAAAATAAAATTTGATTGAAACGGATTTCTGTCCATTATTTGCAATAGACTAGAAGACAGATATCTTTCCGAGTCGCATTTGTATTTAATAATCTTATACTTCAATGTGAACAAGTATGTCTATATTTTGAAAAATATATGTGTACGTAAATACTGTATACATCCAGAAAAATAATATTTAAAATTTCATTAGATTTTATAGATTTGTTGAAATATTGAGAGCAAACTCTAAACATTTTATTATACAGTATGTTAAAAATTTATATAAATTTTAGTAATTTTAGCATATACTTATTTATATCTTTAACAATATGTAATAATTTTTACCACACTGTCTAATAAAATTTCTAATTTCTTTTCAATAGTCCAAACAATCTATAAAATATAGTAAAATTTTAAATATTATTTTTCTTCGCGTAATATCAAAATATTTTACCTAATTTGTAAACATATTTGCTCGCAAACGTAATGTAAATATTACTAAGAACACGTAATTTAATTACATATTGCAATTTTTTTACTTCTAAAAAAATTCAATCCATTATTGAATTTTTTTATTCGAACCAATGATAAGTTAATAAATCTTCTTACTTTAATAGAATACTAATCCAAAAAATTTGTACCGCAAATTCATTGACGTTTTTATAATATGTATTCGTTACTTTTTTATTGATAAAAACACTACACTAATGTCAAATAACTTCAATATTAGAATTTTTTTTCGTTTTACGCTAAAACATATTTTTTTATAATTGTATTTATTTTACATAATTAGCCATCTGCTGGTAAATTTATAGTGTCCTAAGACTTTACCTTAGGAGAATAATTAATTATTTAATTTCTTAAATTGTATTTTTTGCAATTGCATTTAAATAATCCAAAAGATTCTCTAATAGAAACGATATGAATTGATATTATAAAATTCAGCTAGACACCATTTTCGTCTGTTATGCTGATTAATTTTTATTATTTCCATTTAAAATACTTGTCATAAATTAAATGAGAGACGATGTTAAATAAATTGGCACGGTTTAAATGGTACGTATAAATATTTAGCTTTTGTCATCACAGTTCTTATCTGAACTAATAAAAATGTTAATTGCAAAGATTAATGCAACCAGCTAAGAATAATAATGTACATTTTTATATTTAGTAATAGAACGAATAACATAATTTAATTGAGCCGTATTCGATAATATCGCGCGAATAATCTCGGTGCAAAATAATTAAATTTTCTGTAAAAATGTAACATTAATTTGTTCGTTGAAAAAGATATGTATATTATTTCTTTTTTCAATTAAAAAAAGACCATAATAGATGATAGTCGTTCATTTATAACATCATAAATCGTTGAGGAGAAAAAGAAATATAAAAAAGTATGTTTTTATGTACAAATTTTATGTTAAACAAGTAAATATGTCGAATTTAATAAAGTGATTAAAGTAATACATCATTCAATTTTCTTTGATATCTAAATTCTTGACATATGTTGGTAATAAAAAAGTGAGGCAGTGACGCAAATAGATATGTCAGTATTCACATCTAAGAATCTATTATCGTCTTTGGAGGCGTACAAAGTGTTTCAATAAATACGTGGTTTGTTCGTCGAAGGTTTATTATAGTTTGTTTTTCATTAAATCTCCATTTTCTGTCAAATTCTAAAAGCAACGAGAGTTGGCTCTTTACGTAGCTGTTACGGCATTGCGATGACCAATTAAGAATCCAATTAAATGAAATGAATACCGGTGGAACACGTAGAGTACGGGTAATCCACCCGTATACGTATATAGACGTATCGATTTGAGAAAGAAGGAAGAAACGTCGGGCAAAAAGTGAGAAACCACTTATCAATTAAGATTTACTTTTTTTTCGTTAATTTCAAAATTGTGTTCCGCCACTTTATTTACCTTCCCACCTTCGATTTTATCTGCGGACCACGTCGCTGAGTTATTTCGACGGCTTGTTAACAATCAAATATTTGCAGGGAAAATTCTGTTATAATGCCTTGGATCAGGATGAAATATAATATTTGATAAGGTTTTCTTAGAAACATTTCGTGAAGTTGTGAAAGATTTTTTTGATCGCAAACATGTCAATCCGATTGATGCTCCAACCGGTTTTGAGTTTGTTAAGTGAAAAATTGTTTTATTCCTGCGGCTGGTATTAATCTCCGAGCCATATTCATTTGGGCAGCCTTTCATTCAGATATCCTGCACCGATTCCATTTTTGTTCAAGGCAGTTCGCGCGTCTGACACGTCACAGAGCTGACTCCTGACGAAAATCGAACCATAAAAAATATTTTGGAAAGACATTCCATATCATTAACAGTATCTAGATTTTAAAAACTGGAAATACTGATGGAGCTCTGTCCTTTCGCCTAAATGTCGTTACGAGTTCGGTTATTTTTATGATTGTTTCCGAAGGTTATATACAGTTTTTGATTATAAGTCTTGGGCCGATAGCTATTATCGGAATATTGGTTTTGGATGGAGGGAACAAAATTATCAATAACGAAACCTATTAGTCAGTTTTTAAATAAAGGCCAATATTGGAGCAAATTTAAATTTGATTTACGGTAGAAACAGGAAAAAATAATTATAGAGGTGAACTTGGTATACTACACATTGCCATATGATTCACAAAGAACGTAATTTTACTAAAAATAAATCTTACTTTATCGATACATTATAAATTAATAAATATAATAAATTTATAAGTATTTTATGATAATAATATGAAAAAACTAGTCGTAGATAAAAAATAGACCCTTAAAAGTTAAATAATATTAATTATTCATAAGAAATTACGAAATTACAATAAACTGTTAATACTTTTTTAATATCTTCAATGATGATATTCATCAGAATATTTAATCGTTATAAATTCCTACGATGATTATTTTCGCTTTCAATTAATCGAGAAATATGAATTAATTTTGCAATGAAACATTAAAAATGTTCATTTTTAAAATCGTAACGCGTTATTATATCCTATAAATGTCAATCAAATTAATATTGATTATCGTGATTTTTGTTGTAAACATCCTTTTATTTATCCGCGGTCAATTTCAACTTACTTTAAATTATTTATTCTTTCCACAAATAAAGAATACGAAACGTGTAATGCGACTAATTTTAATCTACTTTTTCTTGACCATAAACAATAAGAATTTTATAATTCTTCCATAATGGCTTAATTAATACGAACAATGATATAATTTATATATTTACTTTTATAATTCTAACTTATATATTTTTAAGCGAGTCAATTATTAACGTGCTGTAGTCTACAGAATAAAAAATGACAATACGTAAACCACAAAATGATTAACGTAAATAATAATATGCATATTCATTTGGAGATACACGATTACGGTAATTTGTAGACGCAAGACCGGGGTAATCGAGTGTAATTCACATATCAGAATCGAAAGTGAAACATCATTTACCAGGATGGATTTACGGCGGACGAGATGATGCGTGGAAGATCGCTTTAAGGACAATGGGAATTTTCGAAGAAACCGTGAAAGAGTTGCAATAATTAACCTTAAATATTTGATGCGGTGCATATGGTGTACGCGCGCATCTGCAACGAGTAGCAATGAAATCGTCCGCGTTTTCACAGTCGGCGATTACTTCTTTTTGTTTCGAATTCGCGAACAAACAGCGACGTGAGAAGAGTTCGCACGCTCTCGCTCTTGGAAGAATGAACGCGAAAAGGATGCGAGTTCGGTGTGTAATTTAGCGGTGACGAGCACAATACAAGCACACGTAGGACGGGTGCGTGTATGTCGACAAAACGTAATTGAAACGAACTTTTTGTCATCGCGAGAAATCTCCGGCCTTTCAAAGCCTTTCCCTTATATTGTTCTTATAATGTTGCCAAGATCACATGCAAATCTAGCGACTCATTTTTCCTTGTCCGCTTCCTTTTCACTTTCGTTTATATAGTACTTTGATTTGAAGTTCATCGCACTTTGTGATTGGTCGAGCAGGAGCGGCCTGAAGTACCTCTCGCATCTAATTCGAAGATCAATGTCGCATCAACAGCTGAGATACGTATATCCCTGATCTATGACAAGTAATTGCACGTTGCGTATTCATGAATATTAATGCGCATGCTTAATTATGGGAACTGATTGAAAGTAACAATATAATTAATATTATGGACGTAGTATCGAAATATTTTTAATTGATGTTGGCATTCCGCGTAAGCAATCTGAAGTTATCGTCAAGTATTTAAATTCCTTTTTTTTCTGTAATATAAACAAATTAAATGAAACGATAAAATACGTTTTTATCTATTTGAGCTGTTGGATTATAATAATTAAATATTAATGATTATTTTTTTGTTTTTTAATAAGGTAATATCTAATTGTCTTTCACTTATAACTCTGAAGAAATGAATAGAAGATGTACGAGTGATAATGTGTTTCTAAAGCGAGATGAAATACTTGAATTAATTACATAGAAGAGAATGTATAGATTGATGATTTTTAAATAGATTGTACTTGATGGAAAAAACTTATGCATATCAGATAAAAGGGTTCTCGAATACACCTTACGAATCAAGTATTTCATAAATAACAAAACGCAAACATTTTCCATTCAAGAATCTCTTCATTCGTGACATTAAACATCCATTGGTGATTAAGACAAAGATTTTATTTTGCCGTATCGAGTTACTTCTGGCGTAAAAATAAGAATCTCGTTGCATAATAAAGTATGATTATATGTGTGTTACATATAGCACATAAATAAAATATCACTGACAGGCTCTTGTGTCTCTTACGGTGGTAATAAAATGTATGGACTCCGTATCTAATATCGGTATTTTTATTACATTCAATGCGAAATTGACGTTTCGCTTTTAGGGGCAAATTTTGTTGTAAAAATGATCGTGGATCAAAACGGATCTTTTGGTTTTCGAAGGCGACTTTAATCCGAGCGGATCATTAAATTAATTTCAGTAATGTTGTTCGTGATATGAATAATGCTAGTGCTAAAAAAAGGCTAAAGTTGCACCATATTTGCCATAAATAACGCAGTCTTATATTATTAGTGCTTTTTAGCAACATTTCGTTAATGCTGATGCTCGTGATGAAATATTGGTTGTTCCAAATGGCTTTCGTGAGCCACATAAAGGAGCGCCAAGGGCATTATCATGCAATGATATTAGCGTCTAACTGCAATGCAATTATTTCATTACGAAATGTAAATAAAAAGAAAAGTGCATGGCTATCTTTCTCAATCGGGATTAGATTTCTTGACTTTTTCTTTGGCATTTCTTTTTCCATGCGAAGATTTTTGAGGCCAAACTTTTGTAATATAATATCGCACCAAACACCAAGCAATTAATTATCGCAGTCATTAAGGCCGCGTTCAAGTCTTACCTTGATTCGACTTCGCGACACCAGCAAGGATTCATCGAAAAAATGTATGTTTTTAATAATTCTCTATTAATGTCTTCAAATAATTTACTTTTTACATCGTAAAATAATCGTAGAAAATACAAACGTTAGATAGTATTTTTTTTATATATAGATATATTTTCCCTATAATATTATGATATAATTGTGTGTGTGGTGTGGTCTGAACTTTAAATACTTTATTATTAAGAAAACTTGAAAATAAGAGACAAGTGTTTGCTGATATTTGATTACCTGCTTTCGATGAATATACGGGTTTTACCAAGTCAACAAACTTTAAATTACTTTCTACCCACGAGATTTCGGAATCGCGTCTGACTCCGCCACCCGTCATAAAAAATAACGAAAAAACTAAGTAAATACGATGATTTCTTAACACAACACGATAAAAGTATGAGAAAAAATAATCCCATTAATTTGTCGGCATGCATGTGAATCGTAAAAGAATGAAAGGTTTGGCAAGGTGCAATTTTTGAATCCGAGATAATTCAATTGTCACTTCTTTAGTGGCATTCCTCAAGTCGTATTGTAACAAATGCAAAACGTTTGACGTCAACGTGCTGATTTCTGAATCCTGCGTATAAAAGAACAGTATTTGTATAAGGCTGGATCATAATCGGGAGCCAGCCATATACCATACTATTGTCAGACTTATGCTCGTTTGAGCGAGTTTTATGCCATATTGTTTGGTTTTTTTTCTATTATTTCCAGCCTAATGCTGGGTTTATGTGTGTGGCCATATACCATATACCATACCCTTCTTTTTTGCGTGGGGTGTTCGTCAAATTTGTCATTACTTTTTAAATGAAAATTGTTTTATTTGTAGAATGTGCGAACTGTGAGGGGAAAATATTCAAGGTTACCCAGAGACATACATTTCAATGTAATTCACTTAATGACTCTTCGATTTCCTCAAACACTATAGGTGGATATAATTGTCGGAACACGAGTGATCGATATCGACCGGCGAGGCGAGTTAGTGAATAATAATGGTACACTTATTTCCGTTAGTTCTCACGATACGCACGGATTATTTAAATAAATTCAATTTGTATAGAAAGTGATTTCAATTTGAATTATAAACCGAAAGTTTACGACGGTTCGAGAAAAACGGTCCAATGTAATTAATATTTATTTTCGTTCATAAAATAATAATTATTTTATTACGTGACGTTACATAAAAAGGGCCATTAAAATTATAACATTTACGTAACTCTCCTTTGGATGACAAAAAAATTTCTCCGTTCTCCAATTGACAAACTCCCAAATAAAATAGCCGTTAAACGGGCGTAAAAGTAAAATTACGGAGAAATGTTACATAAAAAGTAACAAAGTGTAAAATGAATGCTTTGTGAGACACTTAGAATAAATTACGTCGGTGTATAATATTATAATAAACTTGATTGTGTTTCTTATTTCCTTAATCTCCGGGGCACAAATAATAGGTGCTTGACAGTAAATTATCAGTGCGTTTATTTCATGTCTTTTTCGCAAGACGTATAGAATGTATTGCAATGATATATATAATACTGACAATGTGATCGTTAAAGTCTCTGTTACGGCGTCCCTGAGACAATCCCATATTGAAATCTCCTGTTCAATTGGCAGTGCGTACACTAGACGCATAAACATACAATAATATATATGTTCATTTACGCACGTGCATATAAGTTATGTCAAGAAGATGAAACGAACGCATTCTTAATATGTTTCACGATAGACATGAAAACTAGATTATGATATGAAATTCCTCGTAGGAATAAGGATAGGTAATTATACTACAAGAGTCCTTTCTGGAGAAATAAATGATAAAATTTATTTTGTATTACATAAATACAATGCACGACGGAATTCCTATCTCTAATCTAATGCAGGGCAGGCTGGAATTATTCATACGTTAAATAATATTTATCCAATTATAGTGTGGGAACATGCGTTGGGTACAAGCCGCATTTCTTGGATATTATTTTTTTAATTGTTGTGCACATATTGAAAAATTCGATTATTTACTTAAACGATGCAGATTCTGTGTGAAAAGCAAACGAAAACGTGTTTGCAAAGACTTTACGATGTTTTCTTTCTTTGAGTGTCATAAAATCTTGGTCAAAGGATATTTTTATATTTTTCGTTTTGAACACACTGCTGCGCAGGGAAGTACATTTTCGACAAACACGCGCGGACGATGAGATGCAGGTTTGGTCTTAAACTGAATAATAAATGTGTTTAGATTTTTCATTTGAAAACCGTTTCGATATGAATTATTAATCAATCAGTCACGGCGATAATATCGTGTTTATTTTCTTTTCAATTTGCGAATGAACTTGAAACAAGCCAATACTCCTGGAGTTTGGATTTAGCAAATATTTTCACACGTGCGTTCTTAATTTGAACTTTTTTCAACTATTCAGTACGTAGAAGATTGTCAATGTCGATATAAGTTTTCATATGGTTCTGTTTCGTGGTATTTCCTTCTAATTTTCAAATTCATATTAGCATTTGGTATTAAGAAATACGGTAGTGTCTCTGGTAAAAAACAAAAAAAAAAGTTCACCGAAAGTGAAAATTGTAAAAGTATAATAAGAAAAAAATTCCTTCAAAATTTCCTATACTATAATCGAAAACAATCGAAAGTAATGTCATATTTCATTTTACAAAGTATAAAACAATTATACTATAATTACAGAAAAAATCTTCACAAGTGTGACAAAATTTAACTATACTTTTTATGGTAAACAATTCAGTGACATTAATTATAACAGTTTTACAATACAATATAGTAAATTTTTACCAAACTTTTTACATTTAAAAAATTAATAAATAATGCCAAAAACTTAATTTTATATGAATAATTTTACAGTCGTTTGTAATATTTAAAAGCAAAATAGATTTTAAACACCCGATTAATTTTACGTAATTTTAAAGTTCGAATTTGTTTAATTATATAAATATACATGCAGCGACATCAATACCAACGAGGAATTTTAGGTCAGTATACGAAAGTATTTAGGGATCGAGCACAAAAAAGGATCACGTTGTTTACGTCCAATTAGATTTATGTACCAGTCGAAAAACGTCTACAAAGATAAATTCTTTATTCTTGTTAAATGTCTATAAAGTGTATTTGCTTTTGACGTACGCGCAGAGGTTGTGACATGAAAAATCTATAATAAAAATTCCTGACTCATTGATCGTGGTCATTGACTACTGATTGGACTGCAAAAATGCATCAAGGCAACGAGCATACGTACGCGCATATGTACACGTGCAAAAAATATTGAATATGCGTTTTCCAAATACGTCTGTTAGAGATTGACCATGAAAAGAGCTCGGCTGAAAAAATTCGTTGCATGTCCTA
>JABFPK010000316.1:0-16686 GCA_022817445.1 Habroteleia sp. ZL-2020
GTATTATATCGTCTCAATTGTCGCAATTCTAATTGTAAATTTGATAACTTAAATGCTGACTTAGTAATATTACTTATTTAATATGCAACAAAAATATATTTTTCTAAATTATAATTCGAAAGTTAATCGGTTTAAAAATAAAAACCAGAAAATTTTTTATATTAGTTTTTTTTATTCTAAGTATGATTTTTTGACTAAATTAATTGTCATTTTTGCAATTAAATTTGTCTTTAAATAATTTACATTTTTAATTTTTCTTATATTTCTAATATTTATGTTTTATACTTCTATTCTTCATTTCTTTTTATTTTTAATGTACGTATATGATTATATATTTCGATTTAAAAATTTATTAACTACCGTCGCAATATATCCTGTACATTTTCAGTTTTTTAAACAAAATTCAAAATTCATATTTACTACTTACATCTATATATTAAATGCAAACCTGTTTACTCGAGTAAAAAAAGTTATGCATATTAATTTTGTAATGACACAGAGTTGTCAGAAATTTGCTGCGTTCAACAAATACATCTCCATATACATTTAGAAATAAATTGAACGTGTTCAATTCTTCTTTTTACGATATCATTTCTAAAAATTGGTTCTTCAAAGTGACGTGTTAATAAGATTCCGGCATCTCGGGTTTCGCCAAATAAATTCAAACACCACATTTGTATACATCACTCGTAATAAAAAGAAGGTCACATAAATGTTCATTTACATTCTTAAACAATTCCGCTTCTTTGCATTGATCAAGATTCAGGAACTTCGGTCGGACATTTTTGCTCTCGTATATCACCGCAAACATTGTTTTTCCTTCAGCGTTGTCGAAAAATGTTTGTAAACGCGGCATAAAGATGCTATTGGAACCCCGAACGAAGCGACCGGGGCTTCAACGCGAGCGCGTCCCGGAGAGCGACTCGCACCTGGAATAGGAGAGCGTTATTTATGTAGTGCGGGTGCGTAGCGTGTTTATGGTTTTTGCGCGAAGCGGTCAGGATGCAAAGAGCATCGTAAAACAGGGTCGCCCGGACGTTACCAGGAAATAAACGGCCTATGGGAACGGCTGCATAAATTCGGCCGCGCTCTCATCCGCAATGCTCCGCGACCCCTAACCCGTCAGTTATATATAAATCGGTTTTTTATCAACGAGCCGAAATTTAAAAATGATTAATGGATCGCGTGAACGGCCCAATGCGACTACCGATGTTCGAATCAAAGTTTTTTTATTATATTTTATTTAATCGCATGAAACAAATAAATATTTAAATAATATTAAATAAATCAATCTTTGAGTGAGACTTTCAGTGCTGAGGGTTTCCGCTTGAAGATGGTGTTACCAAATCACACTTTAGGAAAATGTGCTAGTGGAAATTTAGTACATTTAGCTTTCTTTTTTATTTGTTGTATTCCAAAAGGAAAAATCAGTCTGACAAAAGTCTGGCAAGCGTCTTCCAGAGTTTTACCATACCGTTGCCGGGGTTTCTTTGCGCGTGTATTTTGAAATTTCCGGAAGGTATAAATTGGGTTATGAAATTTTTACTTATTGAGATCAGAATGTCCATAAAAGACAACTTCAAATTTCAAACTGTTCGTTTAACAATTATTAACTGTGCCGCACGCATAAGCGAATCTAAATTCAATACTTTGCAACTTAATGAAGTACCATAATAAAAGCAACAGGTAGCACTTTTCGAATGCCGTCACGGTCGAGTGTTTTATTTTTGGATTCGAGATTTCGAATAAGTATATCCGCGCGAGATCCGCAACGCTACGAGCGAATCGCTCGCAGACGTGCGTGCAAATTTATCAACTTCCTTAAAACGACGCTGCAAAAAATCGAAGATAAACTAGCTCGACGTGACGTTTCGCTCAAACACTGTAATCTCTGAACGCTTGTAAGCAACGTTCCAAGTGGAACGTGTTTTATGCGTTTGTTTTCACAGCGACAAATAACATTTTTAATTTCTGTCAGAAACTTGAAGTCGTGAACTCAATTCAAACTGGTTCGTCGCTCCGACAAAAAAATACGCCAACTCCAAGATGAGTTTTAATAAATATTTCTCTCTTTGGGATCGCGCTGTTTTGCATTTCGTGGACATGTAAAAAAGTTTACAAGTTTACCCTTAATATTTTTCATATTCCGTCTGTGTAAGTATGTCGGTATTTCTGAGCACGTGTTTGCAAACGTTTTCAAATATTTGCCCATAAAAATGCACTAAGTCCGGATGCAAGGCAAGGTGATTTATTTTGAAATAAATGTTTGCGTTTTTGACGGCAAAGTGAAAAGATAGAGGACGAGAGCAAAGATAATTTTGCAACGATAAACGTGTGTGGTAAAGCACAATGTGTCGCAATTCAAGGTTATGTGGTGTATATTTTAAAGTCGCGTTAAGGTGAAATGTAAGATCTGACGCAATGGAGTTAGTGTTTCTGTAAAGAGTATTTCTCTGTTATTGAATTAATTTACAAAAGTATTTAGACGGGTCTTAATCAAGAAAAGAAGATTATATTAAATAAATAAATATTTGTAATAATGCAAGTTTTGCCAGGTTATGAAATTGTTCTTTTACCATATCAAAACATGTTATCATATCAAAAACTAGTTCAAAATTTCCAGCAATAAAGAAAGAAAAATAATATTTAAAATTTTACTATATTTCCTGCAATCTTTGAATGATTGATAAAAAAGAGCACATACACACGCAAAATACTTCACTCTTACCAACATTATTATTTGAAATTAATATATATTAATTTGCATTCATTTTCAAGAAATTCAATTTAATAATATAAAATAATAAATAAAACATTAAATAAATTTTATTCATAACTTGTTCTTGAGATTAAAAAATAACAGTAACTTCGATTATTCTTCAAGGTGTTTATTTATTTTATGTAATATATCTTTTATAGATTACATGTAGATAATATAATATTATATAATAATATTATTACATATAGAAATTTATATAAATATTATGTTTCTAATACAAATACAAAATGACGAAACCAACACATTTCATCGCTTTGCTTGTCATTTGTCAAGACGGGTCATAAGTTGAAATTAATTCGGCAACAAATGCTAGGAATTTGGAGTATCCATCGGTGAGAACGATGCACGGCGTCTCGGCGAGCGGAGTCCTTTCAATGCCCTATGGACGATTAATATCCCGGCGACGTAACTAATTCTAAAACAATGCCAGTCGCTCGTCCGGGGCCTGGCACAAAGCGCAATGAAACCACCAAAGCTGTCCGGACGGTGCACGCGAGCGTGCATGCCCTCATTAATGAACACGTCTTCTGCCTGCTCCCCCCCCCCCAAACTCCCGCCACCCCCTAGGCGAATTGCTTCGGTCGTCTTTATCGGATCAACGGAGCACATCTGTGCATATTTCAAGCGACGCCTTATTGTTTCTGCGTTTGTTTCGATAAGGCCAAAGCGCCTGTTTACTTTGTTTCTCGCTGTTTACTTTCGTTTGTCGTTGTTAACCTTTGTTTTTCATTGTTTACTTTTGCGCGTTGCTGTTTACTTTTGTTTGTTTTTCGGTTTGAATTACTGCAAATTCGCCGCAAATGTTAAAGTCTGTGTTTCGTACTGCTTATGCTATCGTTAAATTGTTTATGTTTATACTTACATTAATATAAATAATTTCGCGACACAAGACTGCTACACGCTTGTATTTTTCAAATTATTTTTATGAAAAAAAAATAATATAAAATTTGTTTTGAAAATTGCCATGTTTATTTATACTAATGATTGCAGTTGTTGATATAAAGTTGATGTATAAAGGAAATGCATTTAATCTACAATTTTATATCGGATAAGTTTTAGGTATTA
Organism: Habroteleia sp. ZL-2020; assembly: GCA_022817445.1. NCBI lineage: Eukaryota > Metazoa > Arthropoda > Insecta > Hymenoptera > Scelionidae > Habroteleia > Habroteleia sp. ZL-2020. Next base: position 3,845 of record JABFPK010000316.1, read on the forward strand.
TTTTACAGCGAATGAAATTTTGTGAAATTTATCCGATAAATTGTTATATAATAAAGGATAATAATATTTGATATATCAATGCCTCTTAAGGATAAAAGGATCTCAAAGCTTGATTGCGAAAAGGGATACCTCGGATAGCCGTTGTAAAATGCGATACCTGAAAATATGGTTGTAAAAAGGAATATAATAAATATTTCTTGTAAAAAGGAATAACGCTAATAATTATCAACAAATAGGATACCTCAACGAAGTTCAATAATTTCTGATGCCCAGATTTAATGTTTATGCATAATATGAAGCGTAGATATCAAATTTCTTTTTTTGCAAATTTGTTACCGTAAATTCCATTTTGAGTGCATACATGAGTTTATGAATAATTTTCGATTGATACATTTTTTTTAATCTTGACTCCATTCGTCTAAAATGATCCAAAACGCCAGAAAAATTCTACTCAAAATTGATAAATTTTGAAAAAAATCTTGCATTATGCTTATACACTATTCATCTAATCTTTATGCAATGAAGCGTTTTCGTTGAGATTTGAATTCGACATCAGTATAATATAGATACTTATAGAGATCTAAATAGATCTTTTTTTTTAAAGAAATTGTGATGAGTATGTAACACACACTTATACCTGAAAGATACGCAAATCAAAGTCTAAAGATTATTTTTATTAATAATTGACAAAGATTTTATTTTAATTTGTTTATCTAAAGTTACTTTATATTTAATGTTTATATTCCAAATACCTTTATTCCTTATTAAATTACAAGTTATTTGTTTCGCAATTTCGTACAATTTTATTTATGCTAGGAATGACGTTAGACGAACTAAACAATCATTCTTGTAGAATTTAATTTCAAGGTACAATGCAATTGAAACAAGTTACTTTAATAATAGATAAATTCGTGAATATTTTAAGATAGTAGAGGCATGATGCAAAATGACAAAACGTTTATGAGCTTTAAATATTCATGAAATCAATTCTCTTCGTAAGTTGAGAATTTGGTGTTTATTTTAAATAAATTGGATGCATATTAATATGCAATTATGTCTTGATAGTTGGAATGCAGTAGTTATTTTAAAATGTTGGATACGTGAAATATCACTGAATAGACAAAACATGTGTACTCTACTGCTTTTAAATATTTCAATCGGATTTGAATGTGGTCGGGAAGATACTTCAATACTTTATCGTTCAAAAATTCTTTTTATCATTTTTCATACTACTCATAATCAAATAAAAACTTCTTGATTGCTCAAACAATCTTTCTCGTGAACCAAACAGATAGTTTACGCAACTTCCATACTATATTACAATTAGGATTAACTTCGGTATTATGCTCGAGTCCGATCTTTCGTAATTATGAAATTTCTCGCTACTTGAAACAAAAATTTAATGAGTTTCTTAAGCGAATGGGACCGTTTAATAAAACGCGTTAAAGTTTTACAAGTTATTCAATTCAGCTTCTTCAGTGGAGACATTACGCGTGTTTTTAATTTTTCCAAAGACTTTTATGGATTCTGATAACTTAATTGGAAAATAAAAATGGGAAATAAGATAAGGTAAAAAAAAATTTATACAATTCCTAAAATATGTTTACTTTTTGTATTATTAAAATTTTTATAAATATAATTTGTCTATATCATATAAAATTAATTATATTAAATTATCATTATTAATTTACCAATGTTCCGGTATTTGTGACAAATTATTTATTTTCAAAATTATTAATGTAGTAATAAATGTAAAAATAGCCTCATTCATTTCTTCGTTAATCGAATCACGTCATTATAATTCAATTAAACAAAAATATATTTTTATACTTATAAATAAAATTTCTTTCTGGCCATAAAACGATTTAATTTTACGATGTATCAAAAACTCGTATTTATTGCCAATAATTATGGTAATATGGTTTGAATTTCATATATTTATTTATGTATATATATATATATATGAAATTGTATATATATTTTATATACAAAGACGCGTTTTATATGTACTGTTAGGTTAAAGTTTATACACCGAACTGCATTAACACAAAAACTTGGTGACAAATTAAATTAAATGACAAGTGAAATGTTTGATAAGAGAAATTAATAAAATAATACAAAATAAATAGTAGTTGTTTAAATAAACTGTTACGTTTTAATTAAACATTTAGAGATTTCAAATTATTCGGATTCATTTTTTTGTACTCAAATACGTTTAACTATGTCTGTTGTTAAAAGCTTTTGCCAGCAACGCATACATAGTATCATACGTTTGTTAAACTTCATCGCTATGAAGGTTTCACTTTTGCCAAACCTTTATTCACTGTAATTTAATGTTTAAAGGTCGATTGCAAAATAACAAACTCCATTATTTGTAATTTTAAAATTCCAACGAATTAAGTAACAATTCGTCGAATTTGCAGATTAGGGTTGAATGCATTAACTCGTATCGCTATCAAAGTTGAAAAGCGCCAGAGGTATTTTGAACAAAAAATAAGTTTCAAATTGCAATACTTATTAACGTGGTTACGCTCGGTGGATTAGTTACGCAAAGGGCCAGCCGTAAAAGGCTTATACATTACAAAATATCTCGCATGTAATCGAGAGCCACACAGTAACGAAGTGAACCACGTCGGAAGCATCTCGACAATTAATTATGCACTGACGTAACTAATGCCAGAACAATGATCGAAGGTGGTCGGCAAAGGGCGCATCCTCGCGCGCTCGTGACGACAATGCATATTGAATTCATAGAAGCCGCGGCACCGAACAATGCACATCCAGTCCGATGCTTGCGGCTGTCTAACGTAAGGAGAACACGCAGGCTCCGGGTTTTGTTAGCTTCCCATTGCGAGCCGCTGCGAGTTGTTCTGCCCACATCGAGTTACGTGCCAACAACGCATTTCACAAACGATAGCTACCCACCTTAACTGTACCTGCGCCTCAGATCCGGCTATTGTTATTTCTGGAGAACCGCTTCGAGAGCAAACTCATCTCCCTCTCGCACTTTTGCTCGCGTCGCGTTTAAAAACGCAATCTTTTGCCTTGCCAGCTACGCATGTTTTAAACAATTGGCTCCCTCGCCCCACCCGAATCAGCAGGTTTCCCATGGACTCAGGCACGAAAACCTTTCTTGAAAATTCTTGTAAAATTGCTTGAAATTTTCCTAGACAACAATGGCAATTATTCCCAACTATTCGCGAACCGTGAAAATATACAGTTGAACTTGTAATTATTTGACATCAAACTCCAGTTGTAAACAACAATAAAGATAAATTTTACCGACGGAGGACGTAAAAGACATCACCTGAAACTGCATCGGGCGTAATTTCGGTATTCATTATTCAAAATAATTTAGAGAGGCACTTACCGTACAAATGCTGATATTCCGCAGTACGAAAAATAGCAAGGTAGAACGGAAACGCGGCAAACTTCAACTAAGCGAAAGTGTGTATACGTGCAACGCGCGCATTGCACATTGCGGTCACAAAACTGTGACTTCTGCATCGTGTGGTGGCCGCACGTGGAGTGCGTCCATACATATATTGCACAAGCTGCCGCCAGATTACACGCTGCTGTATCGTCGGTTAATTAGCTTTATACGTTCAATCTCGCAAGACTGTGCAATAGCACGACACAGACAGTGATATACAGGAACATGTTGCTGCCGCAACGTACATTTTTCACTTGACTCATTGCTCTCAGCGACTTCGCTCTCTCTCTATCTCTTTATCTCTCTTTGCTACCCGCGTTACTATTTTTCTTATTGCATTTATCATAATTATTGTTATTATGATTCTTCAGGTTCCATTCTTTCTTACTTTTCGAAAAAAATGAAAATAAATTTTAGACTATTTCTTTTGTTACATGTTGTAAAATGTTTGGAATTATTTGTCAGTTGAATTCAAAATTTCATCACTTCCTACATGAAATATAGTTCTGGAATATTTGATCACGACAATCTTCACTTTTTCTGTAATAAGATATTTTCATAAGTGAATATTTCTAGACTTTCATCATAAGAGAATTCAAATTATGGTAATGCGCCAATTTTAAGGATAATGTTTAATCGTTAGTTAGTTGAACCTCGATTTGATGAATTCAAGTACAATTGTGCCCTAACTGAGCTCTGGTTCCACGTTATCAGTTCATTACTAACAGTACTAGGATTTCGTGTTCCTATACTTTTCCAAAAAATAAAATATCTTTATTGGCTCCAAACATTTTGATATACTCTATCTTTTTATCTCAAGTTTATTTTCTTCATTTTAAGTAAGATGCGTAACTTTACTTAACTGTAGGCGTATTCTTCTTATTTGGTTTGCTTTCAACAGAACTGAGCACCTTTTAAGGGTTATATGACGGGTGTCATGTAACCGTCTTGGATAATCCCCGTACCATTCGCTTCTACCCTCTTATACCATTAACGCTACTAATGGGATAAAAATCGCTACAAAAGGAAACAAATCCCAGGGAGAACAAAATTATGGTCTTGTTTTGATACACGATCCTACTTTTTATTTGATTTTATGGTTTCAGCAAAAATGGAGTGGCCAATAATAAAGTTCGGTAGGGTTAATAATAAGAACTTTCAGTTTCAATCAAAATTTATCGTTAGATGATATCTGGCAACGGCGCAATTTCACGTAATTAGAAGTTGAAGAAAAAAATAGCGACGAAATTAACGATGTGTTGTTTCAGAAGAATATATATGTGTGGCATCGGGCTTGTACGCTATTGGATCAATTTTCGTCATCGTCAACGACATCGTCATCATCAAGACAATGACGTAATCAAAACCTGTCAGCGCAGCCTGATTGGCTGCTACTCGCTCGAATGTCACCGCCAACCTGATTATAATTCTAAATTATCAAGAGCTATTTCCACGTAACTAATTTCGAGATAAGTTTTTAATGAGTCTATTTAAACGATACATTTGAATACATTACCATAGTTCAGTATTTCTGGTCAATTATTGCAGCAAAATTATTTAATTATTCCATTTAAGTAGCTTATAAATTCCCAATTAACTTCGTAGAATTATTGATTCAATTATTTCCATATTAGTACCCACTTCATTGAATAACAAATTAAAAATGTTATTTTTGTAACAACATATATCATAAAAATGAATAGGTAAAAATACCATTTTGTTAACTTTTATATTATAAACATATGTTGTGTACAATTTAAATTTCTAATTTAACAGTTAATTTAATTTTATTAAGTGATCACTTTTTTTTAATTAAGGAACAAAGAGTTTGAAATTATAGTTTTCATAATTTTGTTTCCAAAATTTAATATAAATCTTTAAAATAAGGTAGCCATGCCTAGTTAATTAGAACAGGAATAAATATATTCATTTAGGGAAATGATTCGTACAACAACCACCGTGAAAGACAATAAAACTCGTTACTGAGGCATCATTCTTCTCGCGGGCGTGCCCATGTGATACGTAATTGCACGCTTCGTTGCCAGGCGCGTCTGACTACACCTCCTCGTACTCCACTTCCGAACTTCTTATTACCTTTGCGCGTTCGAGCTACCGAACGAACGTCCAAAATACCCCTTTCACCTTGTTATTTCCCGAGACCTTTTTCACGCTAATGCCCCCTATTCGAATTTGCAAATGTTTTCGGCTTACTACTTTTCAAACAAATTGTCAGATTGAATTGTAAAATAGTTTGGTCTAAATGAAAAGGAACATTCTCAAATAACAAAAGTTTATTCAACAACAAACACTTTTTGTTACATTTATTCATTTAAAATAAAATTTTTTCTATTGTTAACAAATATTGTTCACACGTAACTCGGTCTGGCTGTTTATTTTGGCATGTTTGTTTAAAGCAATAATTGTTTAAAGGAGTTAAATTTGGACAAATTTTTTCTCTCTCTCTTTATTAAAAAGAATCAAAAATATAATAGGTAAACAAAAACAAGCGACTGTCAAAACTGGAAACATTGAGTAAAATATAAACAAAGAACAAGGTTGAAACGTCTCAACACCACATAAAAAATCTTTATAATTTGTCCTTTAAAAATTGCATCTTTTCATTTAGCGTCATTATAAATCATACCGAGGACTTAACATCACGACGTGCTTAATTCAAAAGGATGGGTCGTTAGCGAAAAGTTTTGCCATTACAAAGCAGGAAGAATGGGCACAGTTTTGGTGTTTGCGGATTTCTTTAAATTGTATCTCGAATTGTACACTTGATTTACATTAAAGTTGCACCAACTTTCACCCTAATCAGGATCAGAAAATTACCTTTCAGACATGACACATTGCGCTCGTTAATTTACTGTTTTCTGTGACGAAAGGGGCGTCTGATTCAAAGCCCCCTTTTTATGGATTTATGCTTTTCATGTTAGCGCCTTTGATCAATTTTGATCGATTTCAAAATGAGAACACGTAATTCACCACTTTTCATGCTTTGATTTCTTTTGATTGAGGATTCAGATCACTAGTAAGTAAATATCACTAGAAGTAAAATGGATGATAGCGAAATGATTTATACAAAATTAAGAGCAAATGTATTGATGTGCAATTGGTTTTATTTACCATGTCAAAGTAGACAAATTAAAAAGTGAGTTATATGCACATATTTTTTTATTCAATGAATATGTGTTCTTCTTTGTGTGTATGTGTACATTATATTGAGCGTAAGAAGTGTTATGAGAATTTTTAGCGAATTTTGCAAAAGCATGAATATTTCTATGCTTCTGAAGGTTTTCGTTTATGGAAATGTTTGATCAACAAACAAACAAGTAGTGTTTCTTTATGTTAACCAACAAACTTGTCATTGACTGTTAAGTGACCTGTAAACAAATAGGTGATATTAAGAACGTAATCGAGCCCTGGGAAATGCAACGGAACAATAGCTCCGGCTATTATGCCACGCGAATCGAAACGTGCAAAGTTTTCGATAATAATAACGATAATAACGGTCGTGACGAATGACTTCACAGTTGAGGGTAACGGCGAACAATGGCGTCCGCGCATTAGCCGAAGCCGTGTCCACCGTCGTGTAAACCCGGGCTTTGTCCTCTCTTTCGGAGCTGAGAGCCGTCGGTGATTTTGCAAACGGGGGCGCTTTCGATTGGCGGTATCGATTGTCCAGCTAACTCGAAATTCCGGACGAACTGGTAACGCCATTGCCACGCTCATTCGCGCACAAAGGTCAAAGCCAAAACACTGATTGCAGCCCCGCGTACACTTGAGTAATTGGTCCCGAAAATTGAAATCGACTAGTAGAAGGCTTGATGTTTTGCTCTATTGCTTTCTTCTTCGATCCCCTGTACCTTTCGACGACAACCACCGACACCCCGCTACTCACCCTAATTTTGCCATTAGTTATGTAAGCCGAGCTAATCTGCTAACCCAAACACAGAATTCAGCTCTTTGAATTAATTCTTTCTATCACACCAACCAGCTACTACCATAGCGTGTTGTGTCTTCTCTCTCTTTCTCTCTGAAAGACCTAGTTATCTTTTCAATCGATGTCTTTTGTTTTGACTTTTGTTTCAGATTTCGCAATTTAGTAATAGGGTCCACCATCTATCTGAACTGTTAAATGATGAATTAGGTTTAGCTAACTTTCTAAATTAATCACATGTATAATATAAACACTATCGGCAAATAATTGGATGAAATAAAATTTACAATATGAATCATTTAATCAATAAATCAAAATCAAATGAAACATAAATTTAACATTTTATGAAATTCCATTTTTTGAGTAGAATACACTAATTATAAATTTACACATACATTCTGTAACTCTAATTGTTTTCTTTACAATATATATACAAAATAAAGCAAATGACTGTTTTCTTATTTGTCCATGGCTAGCTTTTGAAGGATACAAATGACGAAGCAGTATATAATTTCAGAAAATGTTTTTCGACGGCATTTCAGAAATAAAAGGAATTGTTACCGGTTGATTCTATTTCTAGAAAATAAAGATTATGAATATGTATATAATTTTCGTAGCGTATTAATTTCGGCTTTGGTCTTCCATTATAAAGACGCCAAGTGAAAATTAGAGGAAAATCCGCTAATTTACCTCTCTACCGGCATCAGTCGAAGAACGACAACTCGACCCCACGATCCGCACTAATCGGTTCTTTGCATTTCGTTTTTTGTTTTACTCGCGCGTAACAAACCGAAGGGTTCCTGGGAAAGAGTTATGAGCTGGGGAAAATGGCACAAAGAGAGTTTTATTGTTGATGGATTTGGGTCAAACCTGTTGTGATGAAGATGTCAAATTGATATTAGGGGACGATGATCTAATAGCTCTTCACCATCGACAAGCCTATTGTTGGCTAATATTTATCATAAATAGAGTGGTCGCTGGCATTTGCATATAGAGAGATAAATAAACCAAAGTACCTATAATGCTAACTGAAATATTAAAATTTAATATTTGATTTATACTGACAATTTATAATACAACTATTATTGTTATTCTTTTTTTGTAACACGAATAAGTAACAAAAAGTATGTACAAATGTGTATATCTACATACTAATTCAATGACAAATCTCTTCTAAATTTTATTTTGAATCTACTTCCACGTAATGAGGTTACGGCTCTACCTCGGTCATTAATTTTTCATACTGCTTACCCTCTCGAATCAAATAACCCAGCAAACGATGAAACCAAACAACTCGGATGATTTGCCATTCAAATGGGATTCTCCAAATATAATTTTTATCGCCGGCATTAGCTTGGCAATCCCATAAAGCCATCCAAAGCCGTAGCCAAACATCCGAGTGGGTCGTATCGGTGACAATCAAACCGAATTAACGTTTACTATCCGTCTCGTTCTGAGTGTCAATCATTTTGGTACGCGTAATTACGGTAAGTTGCGTGACGCTAACCAGTCGAGGGAACGTAAGGAGGCGCGTTTAATCCAACTATGCTTTGGTAACGACGTCGTTGCAGCGACGGCACTATATTACTGTGCATAAACCTTAATCCTGAATTAGAATTTACCCCTGGGTTACACCGGGCCTCGCGCTAGGCCAGTTACGGCCACGTTAATGCCCTGCGAAAAGAAGAAAACGGTCATTCAATTTGGATAATCGCCAACTCTTATTACCACTTTTACGCGGCTTCATTTCGCAGTTATAACTGAACTAGTAACTTGCTAATTCATCTTTTTTACTTGTTTGCTTACTTGGAGTAAGCAAAGAATTTATATAACTTTTATTTGTTAATTTAAAGTAGAATTAAGTTTTTCATTGGAATTTTGAAAACTTATTTGCGTGCAAAAAACTTTTATTGAAACTTTATTTGTTCATTCTTATAAATTAAAAAGTAAACAAATTCAGTTTCGAAGTCAAGTCGATTTTTAATATAAATCAATGTTTATATACGTTTTTTTATAATTGTCTATTCCAATAGATGAATTTTCATCATTTAAATTTCTTTTTCTTTTCACATGTAAGTTTATGTAAACAATTTTTTTCAGATGTTTTGTTTACATACACAAAACGCCCTTCATAATTGTTTAAGACAAATAAGTAAGTTTATTGCCACTAATTTTTGTAAACAAATTTGGAATTCATTGTGATATTTCATTCTCTATTAGCCGAAGGGAAAGAATGGCCACCCTTAATAACGTTGTTATTAGCTGCGAAGGTTGTTCCCCTATGCGACGTTCAAATGTGGTATTCAATATGCAACGCCGTGGTCGGCTATTCATCAATTCGGATCCGCAACTTTTCTCCATTCATATGAATTTGCACATGCACACACGCATACGCGGCCATTTTAATGGCTGGCATAACCCCCGAGGGTTGCACGACTCCCAACCGAAGTTGATACCAAACGTACGGCCCGACAGGGAAATCCGACACTGGTTGGTCGGCGACGAATTCCGGAGAAAAGTCGAAGGGGGCTCTGACTTTTGGTAGCGCGGTCACAAGAACGTGACCGCGTATCTCTTCTGAATAGGGGCGCTAGCCCTTGGGAATGCGTGACGCGATTTATTCGCGAATTAATCTGATACAAATCTCATCTTTTTATTTAATTATTTAAAGCGTCTCCTTCACAACACAGGTCTTGGAACAGTTTTCGTTTTGATTCTGGGAATAATTTATGAACGTTTAGTGATGAAACAGACTGGCACGAAAGCAAGATAAAAACACTTTCCTTCTATATATTTATTTATACATTTCTGTAACAATAATTTAAGCATATGAGTTCATACAAAGAATCTAATTATATTATTGTTGATTAAGAATAAAAAAAACTTAAAATTTCCTCATATTTATAAATATAATCGATAGAATTGTAGTGATGATGTTATTTTTTACCTGAATTATAGAATAGTGTAACTAATTTCATTAATATTGTAAACATAAAAATTGTTTACAAACAAAGCTTTATTACAAAATAAATTAGATTCTAAGAAGTGCAAATATTATATTTAGTTTCAATAGGACTTTTATAAAAACAAAGCAATAAAAATTATTTTTCATAATAATTTTGTTATTCATTAAAGTTTGAAAGACATTTTCCACAATTTTTAATTATCATATTATCTTTCTATTTAAATTTCCATGGTATTTAAGTTTTCCTAGATAATGGCGGATTTTCCGTAATCTCAAACAAGACGAATTATTTCTGTAATAAATGTTTTATATCTTTACTCATAACTTTATCCCATATCCCTTTATTGCTTTTAAGTCGTGTTTCATAGTTTATTTTTCATTAATGAATTATTTATGGTAGACAGTAGTGGAGAGTCGGCACGTCACAAAGAAGGAATGCAATATTTTTTTCGCAAGTTTTCCTTTTTTAGCTGTCGGAAGGAAAAAAATGCGAGTTCTTTTTTCCTCGTCTCTCCTTTTTTTCTTTCTCGTAGCGGATTTCTTGTTTCCCGAGATGATTATCCGACGTGTTTCATCGTCTTTTCAAGTGCGCCGGAGAGCAGCGTACGTCTCTCCCTTTCGTAGTCGTTCACTCTTGTCTACGGTGACATCTTTGATCATGAATGTTTCGCAAAGCATGCTATTCGCATAAGGCGCCCTAGTCTCCGTTTTCGCCCCCCATCGTCTTGAATTTGAATAGAATCCCGTCCCTTTTGAAGTTTCCATCACAGAGACCCAACATTGACCACTACCCGTCTTATTCGCTCGCATCATCTTTCACCGATTGCATAATCCTATGGTTGCTTAATCATGGTGGATGAATTTCAATCAAGGGGGTCACTTTTGGCCTACTGAATTATTTCGGATCTGATCAAATGAATATTTCAAAAGGGCTCGATTTAATAATATCTCATGAAATATTTTTCATTAACTTAATCTTTTGTGAGAGTCGTCTCCCCCTTATTCTCGAAGTCATTTAACATTCAACTTCTAAAGTGTGAATTAACGCCAATGAATTTCTGTAGCACCTCTGGAACTTAGTTGAATATTACATGTAATATCTCGTTGCGTGGCTTTTTGCGTAAATTTGCATAAACAATTTTCTTTCCGATCTTTTATTTACAAACAAACACACACAAAAATCCTTCATAATTAGCAAGAATAAGGGTGCACGTTGCATGAAAGTTTCAGAAACAAAATTGGTATACGCCATGACATTTCATTCTCCATTAGCCGAAGGGCTAATTTAAAAAAAGTTGGAAATGAAACAATACTCATCAAATCGTAGTGTTCATTTAAAAGTAAAATGAATTAAACAATTGTACCGATAAACAAATGAAATATTACATTATTACTATTATTATAATTACTAGAATGTAAGTGAAATTAATTAATTTTCACAACGCGCAGTACATTAGGGAATTTGCCCGTTTATAATTAAAATTAAATTTGTCCCATAAATTCTATTGCAATTACAGTTCATTTGAATGTAGTTGCAAATATGAAGATTCACAATTGATGAAAAAGTAATTATAGATAAATAATCAATGAATGGATGGTAAAACGATTCGTTCGTGAATGCGTTTGACGTGATTTGCGCCCCCACCCCCAAAATGATAAACTTTATTGCTCTGCGTGTTTACCATTTATTTTCAAACTAAATGTAAAAATTTGATAAAAATATATAAAAAACAATTTACCCAAATTACGTCATTAATAAAAGTAATATCGTCAAATCTAAAATTCTATATTTGGAATTATATTTTTAGTTTATAAATATCAATGGAAAAAAGAAGGATGAAAGTTGAAGATAATCCAGGTAGAATGGTAATCTTAGCAACACTCTACAAATTATTCTCTAACAAATGATTGATGTCGACAAGCATAGACCTATCAATCCGAGCATCATTTCTTCATTGTTTTTTGGTCGGATGTAATTAATCTTATTAAATCAATCGAATCCTCCTTCTCGTATTCGGTCTGAAAAACGAAGAGGCCAAGCGACGCAACAATTGAAAACAACGATTCCTCTTCTCAAGTGTTGTGGAGTTCTTATTTCACTGCGAGTACTTTGGATTTAAGACGGATACCTTTGCCCTGACCATTAAATTACCACGGCCATTGATTTTCTCGGCAACTGCACAGTAAACTGACAGATACCGCCTAGAAGAGGATAGGTGGAACGGATTCGCGGATTAAAAGCTTGAAGGTCGTCGCTGTCTTGCGAGTCTCTCAAATTAAAAAGTTTCAGGAGTTGTTTTTAAGTCAATGAAACTGTTGGAAGAGCGCTGGCTGCAAGGACTAAGAGGGAGGTAGCAACATTATAAGAATTGGTCATGTATATATAACATGCCTGCACCAATCGCGAATAATATTTTCGAGTGGTTTCATTGTGAATGCTATTTTCTATTGAAGCCATTGCAAGAAACTCCATTTGAAGTATATTTATGCCACATGTAATA
>JABFPK010000317.1:0-16681 GCA_022817445.1 Habroteleia sp. ZL-2020
GAGGAGGAGGTGGAGGAGGAGGTAGAGGGGTGACTAGGACGAGGGGGTGTGGGTTGGGTTGTAGTGTAGCGCAATAATTGCGCAATTGCGCACTTACATCGAGTTGGTTGTGTTCCAGTACATGCTGATGGTTTTGGCGCAATTGCTCACGGTCGAGAGTAACACCGTTTGGAGGCACACGAGAAACAGAAGGCTTACAAAGGATGTGGAAACCATCGTAACAAAAACGATCGCGACGATCGCGAGTACCGCTGAAATAGCGGCTCTCGATTTGTGAAGCGCGCACCACTTTTGTCGCCGTTGACGTCGTCGACCGCCGCATCCACCACCTAACACTACAAAACACCCACATTCACTACGACAACGACAACAACAAATCACATCTCGTCATCCACGGATCTTCCATCCTCCATCACCGCAATCCACACACTAGCTATAGCGAAGCCTTCGGACTCTCCACCTTCGCCCGGTCGACCGCTCTGACTGCACCCGATTGCTCCGAAATCGAGTCTCTGGCCCCGTGTCTTCTTGCTTCAATTCCCTGCTCGAGCGACTTCGGAGACTCGTTTCTCGCTGCAAAACGCGGACAACTGATTCGGCTTACAAAACAAGGTCGGCTGTCGCGCGAATTAACACTGGCTTCCGTGCAACGATGCCTGGTAGATGCATCACAGTCAACTCCCCCGACGCATCAAGCCGTCTTCAACAATTTACTCGTTCCATTGGATTCGTTTGATTAACGTGCAGCACCTTACAAATTACGAACACGGATGCATTTGTTCAACTACGGGCGAACTGTCGCGGGCGTTCGTCGAACGGCTCGTAGCGTCTCGATGATGGCGTCGACGAAAGCCGAGCTGTTACGAACCCGCCCGAATCCTTGAATACGTTCGACTCTCTCCCTTGGAGCGTGCACGATCGCGCCGGACAAAGTTCCCTTGCTTGGGTCACGGCGTGGTTCTTCCAACTCACCGTGCGTCACTCGTTAATCTGATAGTCTACTTTCATAGTGAGAAGTCTACATCTTCAAGTTCGAAGGATCTCACCTCACAATAATGCTTCGAGACTACACGTTTATGTACGATGCTAGTGGAGGGAGTGCAGTCTGCGCCGCACAACCTTTTTGTCAGGGGAAAGGGAAAAAAATTCAATTCTACGATATCGTCTGGGAACCAATTTCTATTCGCGCGATTCCATTTTTTCAAATTCAAAAAATTTATTCAAATTTTCAAGCGAGACGTCAAATTTGAAATCATTAGGCATCGGATTTATCTCTTTCACATTAGCCTTTTTAACAATTTTGTCATCTCAAAATTTTTTTATTCGCCGACATCTAACCAATTTGGCGTTTATATATTTTTAATTCGCAAAACTACATTGGGATAGAGAATGAATTGAAATATCGTTGTTTGTCTTATATCTTTGTTTATTAATAACATCGTTTATCTATAATCGTCGACGAAAGAAAAATTTCAATGCATTTATTGTTTCAAAATAAAAATTTGGCTTCGAAGTTATAATGATAACTTAGGTTAAACACACGAAAATTCCTGCTGTTAAAGACAGGAATATTTACTAGTCACTGTCGACGCATGCGCATACAGGTCACGTGAGCCGTTACAGAGTTCCGACGAAAGGTCGGTAAACGATAAGCCTCGACATGCCTTCACCATAAAAATGGTCACGTAGCGGCGCTATAGCGTCACTGTTCATAGAAGTATGATCGAGCATAGTTGGGTAAGTATGGTACTAATAATAATGAGTGGCCAACTATTTACTTTTATGCATTTTACAATCGAGATTCAAACATTTTTAAAAATGTGCCTGATCTATCAAATCCTATTTAAAATGATAAAATCCGATAAAATAAATAGGATTTAATGCGTCCATTTAATTACATTTAATATAATTAAATGCGGTTAAATGGGATTGAATAAGTTTTACATTTTAATCAGCTTTCGTGTTCTGACTAATGAATGAATAATAATAAGATTTAATAAGAAACCCTTTCTCGTTTTGATCAAAATTTGGTCTGCTTGTTTTTAACGTTTTTAAGACCCAGCAACGTATAAAATAAATATAACTAAATTTTATGGAATCTGTTTAAGTTTTTTGTAAATTAATAAATTTAATCAATTTCCAATCTATCCGATATAATATTCATAGATTTCCAGATGATTTAATTCTAATCAAGTTTTATCTTACAGATCTTGTTATGTAATAGAAAATTAGATAATAAGATTAAGATATTTGACTAATCGAATAGTTTATTTCAATTTGAAACATTTAATACTTCACAAAAAAATTGCGATAAAAAGCGTAAAACAGTTTTGTTTTAAAGTTTATTAATTTTCAAGGATATAAATTCCGATTAAAGAATAGCAATTCCACTAGTTTTAATTTGTGGTTAAACTGCTCTTTCCACTTTGCGAGAACATTATTTTCATCATTTTCATTAATTTTATGGCTATATGTTTTAATTGTACTTTTTAGTGGTTCTTTCTCTCGATCCCTCTCTTTCTCTCTTTCTTGCATCCTACCCTCTTTTATCCTTCTTTTATTATAGCATAGTTTTATTATGTATGAGGGAATACTGAATAAATTCAGTTCCATAAATCTGTAATTTCTACATAAATACTTTATCACAACTACTTTAATTTTATAGTTTTAAAAATGATTTATTTGATATATGAAATATTCCAATAATTTCCAGAAATGGTGTCAATTATAAATGGTCGTTTTCTCTATTGATAACAATTTAATAGATTATATAGGAAACATTACTACAATAAAAAAAAGTATTGAAACACCATGACACATGAAATAAGTTAAAGAAACACATTAAAAAGTCAGCATTTTAAAAAGGTACAATCAGGTATTGATTTTCTTTTATAAACAGGTTTTAAATTGACGATATGGCAAGTTTAAGTGAAATGATATGTTGAAGTTAAATAGTCTTTCACACTTGTCAACCGAACTAAAAAAATGATTTGTAATTTCACACGTAGTTTTTTATACTTATCATGATAAAATATTTTAGCTATGCAATGTTATTTCAATATATATATATATTTCAATTTTATATCAAATTAGAAAATATTTCTATAAAATTCTTCATAATTACTTTGCTTGTGAAATATCAAAATAATTTTTAAACATATTGAATATATTATTTTACAATTAATATTATTAATGTAAAATGAATGATATATAATTCATATAACTTTTACAGATACTTGTTTTTTATTTATTCATGACATCTCGAATGGCAAATAATTTTGTATTCATTATTCCACACCTCTTGAATAAGGAATAATAATTTATTCTTCATTGAAAAATCAATCAATGAAATATACCCGTCTGCGCTCGGATATATTGTAAAAATTGGTAGTTATTCAGGATCACTTTCACGTCAAATTTTCAGCAATTTAATAGCTATTAC
Source organism: Habroteleia sp. ZL-2020 (assembly GCA_022817445.1). Lineage (NCBI taxonomy): Eukaryota > Metazoa > Arthropoda > Insecta > Hymenoptera > Scelionidae > Habroteleia > Habroteleia sp. ZL-2020. The sequence goes on from JABFPK010000317.1 coordinate 3,443, forward strand.
TACCAAAGTAAAAATGTGTCTTTGATAGGAAAACTATTAACTTAATAAATGGTAACTGACTTGTTTTACCAGGCAATTAAAAAACTATCATAAAACGAGATTAGTTTTCTATTTAATTAAAATATTAAAATATTACTTATACTATTAAAACACGTTTATATATATTTTTACAATTAAACTAAAATATAACAATTTAATTTAATGTACTTTGATGAGAATTATTTTTATTTGAACATTGCAAATATCTTGTATTTTTTATTATATATAATTTTATTGAAATTGTTAGAATCATACTTCATATATATTATTATTAAAGAGAAATTATTCAAGCTTTTACAATCTGAAAACTAATTAGAAAATAAATAATGAAAATATTAAAAACTATATACATATATATATAAAAGAATTGAAAGAAATTGTAATATAAAAATACTTTACTTTTTATGATTAAAAAAATGTACAAAGTGTTTAATTAATTTATTTATTTTAAGTTTAGTACTCTCCATAATAATAATTCAACTTTGAAAGTGGAAAACGAAATCAAAATTTAGTCTTAAAATGATAAAGAAAAAGGTTAGTAAATGATGATATGACAAGGGTATAGCAATAGCATGAAATAGTCTAGTTGGAATGATCAGGCAGTAGTATGAAAACAGTATTACAATAACATGGGAAAAATATAGATTTTGGGATTCTGCCAGATAATAAAACGTGATATCTTGGCGAGAGTATGGTTAATAGTTATCTGATTTTTAAATTTCCTTTCTGCTTTTTTATATTTCATTTTCAGCGTTGAGAGAATATTTAGGTTATTTTATTTCTTAATTAAAATATTTCATTCAACTCTTTTCCGAAAAGTTTGATATAAATAGCAAAAACTATGAAAAGAATGATTTAAACTTTTACAACACTGTGTTTAAAGTTTATATATTTTTTATTATTATTTTATTCAAAGTATTATTGTAAGTCAAACAATATAGATAAAGATATGTTCACTAACTGTTCTTTTATTTGTTTAATACTATTCAATAATACTATGAAATATAATTAAACACAATAATTTTTAATTATAAACAAATTTGTATAAATAAAATTTAAACTAAAGGTATGACGTATTTCTATAAATTACTTAAGAATGAAAAAAGAATTTGATAATTGATTATTATTAAAGATTTAAAAATAAATCTGGTTTAATTACACATTATTAACTATATCTTTTGTGTAAAATATTAATTATGTAAAGTTGTAAGCAATATATGCATACTTTTAATTTCTTCCGGGTGTTCATGAACCTATTAATAAAACTTTTATAAAATATATATATTTCTTTAAACTTTGTAGGTCGTTTAAATGGTAACTCTAATACTATAATACAATATGAACGTATGTGTATAAATATTGCACTGATCTTTACAATATTATTTTCTTAACGAAATACGAATAACTTTAGTATGGATAAATTATTCTATCAGGAGTTAGAATTTTGATTGAAAAATAGTTTAGAAATTTAAACTAATGTATATTTATAAAATGTATGTGTAATGTTTGATAAAATAAATTAATGAACGATGTCAAAAAATTAATTATAACTGTGATATAAAAGATTTATCTCCATTAAGATTAATATTTATTGGCATTTTTCCAAATACAAGAGTCACCATTCAATAAATGAAAAAATATATCTCTCTATATAATATCGAAAATTTTATAAAAAATATTTAACAAATATTTACGGAAGATATATGCTAAATATTTTCTACTGATTTGTACGATCAAGAAGATTCAATAATAAAAAATATATAAAATGTGTATTTACAATTTTCAATCTATTCTTAAATTATTCTTAAAAATATACGGGGAGAAACTTCGGATAGCCCCTTATAGCTACGCCCGTAGTTAAAAATATACTGCAAAGTGTCTGGGAATTTTATAGAAATTCCATAAGATTCTCAAATCATACATTAGAAAAAAGATTTAGTGGAAAACATATTTAGAGATTGTAACATATGACAACAGTGGCAATAGTTTACTTTAATAAATCATTTAGTAAAGATAAAAATACATCTATAATCACAAGAAATCATTGAAGGTTAAAAAGTTGATGATAAATCAACAAAATCACACTGAAAAAATAATTAATATTGGCCTACATTGAGATATATAAATAAGTATATCTATTTGAAATATAGTACAAGTATTTCGAAAATATCTTTACTTGATATATAACACAGATAACAATATTTTATAAATATTTACCAAAAATATTTGCTACATATTCATCAAGACTTATAAAATTTGGTAAATTATTTTGGTTATTTAAACCAGATTTTATTTAAGAAATAATAATTTATTTATTTATTTATTTATTCATTAACAGATAAATTTCCAATTTGAACAAATATAATAATAAAATAGGGAAATAATAACAAAATAAAGTAAGTTATATATATACATACATCATAAGAACATAAAGTAACAATTAACAATTAACGCACTTTCAACTAAATTCATAAATCGCATTATTAATATATCAAATTAAATCATAGAAAGTAATATTACAAAAGTCAATGGTTGACATTTATTAGCAGTTTTACATAATAATTATACTTATTTCAATAAATAAGAGTTTTTAATTATCTATTTTTTTAAAGAATTACGAAAAATAAATAAAATAGAATTTAACTGATATACCTTTCTTTTGGAAATAAAAATATTAGATTTTATTAATTTTTTTATTTTTTACTTATATGTTTAATTTTTCTTAGAATCATTATTTTTAACAATTAAGGTATATATTTTTTAATATTAATATAAATAAAACAGAAGTTGAATATCGCTATATAATACAAATATATATCTTCAATACTCATATCGTATTTATATATTCACATATATCACAAGTTCATGAAACATGGAATTAGGGTAAACTATATATGCGTTTAATTTATGGACTTCACGCATAGATTAAAGATACATCCATGTGAATTATATGCAAAAATGTCAAACTCTTTTAAGTTTTAGTAAGCGACGTTTAACCTACGTGGATTTAATGGACAATTCATACATTCTACATTGAAACTATAAGGCAGGAGTAAATTTTCTATCTTAATTCCACTTCTATTCTACGAATTCAAAATTAATATACTGAAATATTTAAACATCACTGCAATCATTTATACATTATTCAACTTAACTTATTAATTTTGTACCAATTATTAAATTAATTATTTTTAATTATACAACAATATAAACTCACATAATGATTAAATGAATTTACAACGATAATTTATAATAGATTTATCAGTTACAGAACAAAATCATTATTTTATATACAGTTATATTGTAATAATAGCACCTTATTTTATATATATTTATGAAAGCTTTTGAAATGAATACGTTCATTAAAGTTTATAATGTATCAATAATATAGCTATTTTTTTGTAAAAATAAAATTAATTTCTGCAGATTTTTCAACTGTTCATTAAAGCTTTTAACTTTTCTTTCGTTTGCTATTATGGAGTATAATCATTACGGATAAAGCCGTTTCAAAATCATTACTCCGAGTGAACTGTGACACTATTACAGTTAAGATTCAGTCTCTGATATAGTGTTATCTATACTATGTTAAAGTTGAGAAACGTACTGTTTAATTGTCCTTCTATTGAAACGTGGTTTCTATAATGATATCTGATTGGTAATTACGGCATTCGTTTTATAAAAGATTTACATATAAGCAAATTAGTCGTTTAGTTTTTAATTTTTCAATACAGTTCACAAATACGTATATACACATTATTTTCTGTTTATATGGAAGATAACGGAGTATTATTTTTCTAAATATATATATTGGAACTGTATAATTAGAATTGATTTGTTTACTATTTTAAACAAGTTATTTACATTTGATTGAAAGTTAAAAGAACTTCTTTAATGATAATTTATTATAGGTTTAATTTCTTTTAGAATTTTATGACAAAAGTTCTCATTGGTTAATCAGTAAAAGTTTTTTAATTTTCGAGTATTATATCGGTTGTGTTCATAAATCCCTCCATATTATTCAGAAAATAATATTCATTTTAGAGAATTATACTTTCTAATAAATTATACTGAATTATACTTTCTTTGCGTATATTTTTTAAATCCAAAAGATGATTTTTCTAAGATATTTATTGGAAATATAAATAAAAAATATATTCTGTAACCATACTTTTGAAACATTATTATATTATAATCTTAATGGATATTTTTGCTTTATTGAAATTGATTTAATTAGAAGCAAAAAAAAATTTGTAAGAGTTTGGTAAAGTGATCTAACAATTAGTTAGCGTCGGGTTAAAGGAGCTTGGATAAAATCTATCAAATCTGGTCTGGCAATGATTTCAGTCATTAATTAATTTCATTTAAATTAAAAATAATATCAAGAATTACATTTTTTTTTAATTTTTAACTATATTTAAGAAATCAATAATCTATTATCAGTTACTAAGTATTTGTTATGACAGGGATAAATAACTAGAAATAGAAGAATAATTAGATTAAATACAACACACAGGGGGAAACATAACTATCTAAACTATGACAAATATAATATGTTGGATCAACTGAATACACCGTGTTAGAATTAAACGTATATATACACACATAGATGCAGAAAAGAAAAAAAGAAGACATTGGAATATAGATCTATATATATCTTTTATTTTCTACAATGTGTTTATGCATATCTATCATTTATAATGTAATTCCAAAACGATGTTCGAAATTGATTTAAAATATTATTTTTCCAATTGTATAAACTATAAAAATAATTTCAATCAAATGTAGAACAACATAGTTATTTATATTTTTCTTGTTAATTGAAATATGCCATTAATTATTTTTCATATATTTTATTTAATTTTAATTTTTAATTTTGATGTGGTTGTTCTCTTACGCTTTGAAACTTTTGTACATTTCTTATTTGCACACATTTTGTATAAGAAACCATCATTGAAACGGATCTGAACATATCTGTTCAGGACGATTCATTTAATTAAGATATCAAATTATCTCGAGCAGTAGATATCATTATTTTTTTCTTTGGAAATATGCATTTAGAATAGATCCCCGAAGTGAAAATCTATGTAAGGTATGTACAAAAGAAAATGAACGAGACTCTTCATTACCACGTTCTTTTGCCTGACTTCTTCCAGTGCTTACAACCAATGATAAATATGCATCATTTGAAAAAAGTTGTAGATAAATTTTATATTTGTAGTCGTAGGAATAGATAATATTTGAAAAACAATATTTTCATTAACGATACCAATTTAAATATAATTTGCCTTTTTATGAAATGGCAAATTATTTTATGGTATTAACGCATGCATTGCTATTTATTTATGAAAATAATGAAATTTTAAACTACTTATGCACAATTTGTACCAAGTAGTAATTTTTTGCACACTTCTTTAAATAATAACAATGCAATTTATAACGATACAGTTAATAAAGTTAACAAATTAAATAATGTTCATAATTAGATTATTCTCAAAATCATACAAATATTTAAATAAAAAAAGTTATTTGAGTGTTGTACCCTTTTTGTTATGAATCTGAAAAGTTAATAACCGCAACAATAATAACAACAATAATAACAACAATAATAATAATAACCATTAATATACATTACATAATATGAGTTGTGAATTTGTTGAATAATAATTTCATTATAATTATCATATGCGAATATATGCAAAAAAGAAGATTGCTGCGAGATAGAACGGTAATGGGTTGCGACAGCGACAGAGTAATAGTGCTAAACATAATCAACTGTAACTATATTGGTTAATTTTATTATGAGATACCTATCATGTGATAATTTTAGTCAGCAATTATAGCTATCATGTTTAGCGCTTATATTGGTATTGTTCTAATATTTAGTGTACCTTTCCAGTGGAATCATTTATTTACCTCAAGCACAATACTATATTCACATATATAATGAAAGAAACGTTATTATAGTAAATCTTTTATTTATAAATAAATATTTCATGCATTGTTTAATATTTAAAATTCGAAGTGCTTCAGAATTATATTGCTTGAGGGAAATTGTATAAGGATTTCATGAAACTGTAAATAATTTTACACGTTTAGAAAGTTTTTTATACATTTTTCAACTTGGGGCGATGGCATGGCAACAATATATAAATTTTACATTCATAATTAGAGTTTACATATAAAAGTCTTTTCTTTTACAACATCAAACCGTTATGGCTTCGTTAGTGTAGCGGATTGCATCATCGTTAGAAACCTCCCTGGCGCGGCATCGAGGCTCAAACCTCAAAGACAAAGATTTTTTTTTTGACTAAATGTAGACGTCCTACCATATTGAAATCATTATTTCAATTTTTTTCATGCGTAGCACAGAGAAATCATTTTCCAGACTTTCCGGCAAACTAAATTTTATCTTTGAATGAAAATGTTCTCTGGAGTAAAATAGGTCGCGGTCTTGAGTCAGAATAATTTTGCAGATGTTCATCACATTTTTTCTAACATTTTTTAGTCCGGCGCAGACATGTTACCAAACTAATTATAAGAAAATTCTTTGCCACTTTCTAAATTTGAGCATGCAAGTGATAATTTTATTTTTGGCATGGACGCAATACAAATGGTTAACAAAAAAATGTATAAAACCTACTTCGTAAAATGACGAAACTTCTTATAAATAAATATTCCATAAATTGAATGTAATTTCCATAAAAGTGAATTTAGTCGAAAAAAATTAAAATGTCTTGAGCGTTCTTAAATTGAGTTCTTTTTCATCAAATCTTTTTGGCCAATCAATTATGAACTACACGTTACAAAGTAAATTATGATCTTGAATAATTATTCTGAAAAGTTTGGAAGGTGTGACTGGGTTCGTCCGAAATAAGCGAAATCTCGAGGATTAGTCGAGGAATATTAAAATTCCTTCAATGTTTGATTTAAAATTAAAATCTCTTTGGCCGTTGAGTAGATCATAAGAGGCGATCCGCGCGGCCGATGGTGCGCTTTGGAACGAGAGAAACCGCATTCCGAAATACGAAATAATTCCGTCTGACGAAGTTTTATTTTCTCATTTCCCTTGCATCGATATCCAAACGTTCCGGATGCAACTAAGGTCTTGTCTAAAGTGTGACAAGGACAAACGTTCGGTCGAAACTGAAATGAACTGTCAACACTGGTAATACATCGTCGCCTTCTCTTCACGGCCCGAAGACAGACGGTACGATGAGACAGTGGACGGGTTCACGCAAACACGTGTTACGAACAACAGGTCTGTCCCGTTGGACGTCCGCTGCTTGTCGCGAAGCAGATACGAGCCTACCTTTCATTGGATCGGCCGACTACAAACGAGCCGTATTCGCCAAATTCAGCTAACTCAAAGCGAAACTGCATCGAAGGAATCTGCTTCCACCTCCCCAATCTCGCTAAATTATCAATGTCGACCGACCGAGCGACGTCTAGTTCTTCGTATGTGCAGCAGCTTCCCCCCCTTCCCTTCTCTTCTCTTCCTTTCTTCCAATCTTACGCGCTCGTTTGTTTGTTTGTTTGTTTTTTCATTTGCCTGAAATCGCACCTACCGTAGGCTTTGTGAAATTAGTACCACATACGAAACAAAAGAACCGCGCCACTTGTCTCGAATTTCGGCATATTCTACAGAATATGTGTCGCAAACGCTAGTTGGTTCCTCTTTAACGCAAGGTTCCAATTCATTCAACACCAAATACCTTGTAGTTTAAAACACCTGCAAACAATGTTTTCAATATTCTGTCTGTACGGTTTTGTGTTGATAGACGCTTCAAAAATTTGTTTTTTTTCATTGTTAGAGTACTTTTTTTTATTGTTTAATTCCGCTTTTGGGAATCAAACTTTTGTATGGAGGAGAAAATGCTTGTCAAGAGGAAATTTTTTGTTTCTTTATTCGCATATTTGTAGCTTGCAAAATATTTGTATAAGAATATAAATTCAATGTGTCTTTGAATTTATAAAGAGAAAATATTAGTAATAAACATTATGTTTTTAAGCTTATCAAAGCAAATAAATGCTTTCACTTTGACGATCAATAATGTGTAAAGAAGCAATTATATATATATTATATAAATTATGTGATATTTTGTATTTTTGCAAAATAAAGTATATAAAGATATATTTGGTAGAAATATTATGGAAAGAAAGGAGAAGGATAAAGAGAATATGATAAAAAATAAAATTTCATTATTTTTTAAAAAATTTGTTTATTAAAACATATACTATTGTTTCGTCCTTTACGCAAGAATCTCTTCAGAAGTCCATATAAATTATTATGAAAATTAGTTGCTTTTTATAGAAAATAAATGTAATTTAAATTAAAGTTGTAAAGTAAAATAAATATATGTAGAAAAATATGTATATAATGAGAATATATCTTATATTGTAATTGTAATTATATTGAAATTGTTTAAAATAAAACTTAATTACTTTTTAACATTAAATTAAAAATTACAGAATGAGTTAAACAATTTTCATCTGAAATTTTAAAGTTGTTCACTGCCCCAGGCCCCTTTGCAATTTATTATAATATTTAATAATATAACTTTACAATACATTTTATAATAATAAAGTTACAATGTAATATAAAGTGAAACAATTAATGTATCCTCCCTTAATTGCCACATTTTTATTTATTCATAATTAGAGTTAAAAAAGGGTTATTGAAATAAAATAACATTATAATTTATAAATATTCATATTTATATAATTAGTTCTATAAAATTGCATATAAAAATAAGCATACCAAGAATGATAATATTTTTTAATTTGTATGTCCTAAAAGAATATTATTATATATTTTTGTTTTTAAATACAAGAGTGAAAAGTTTTAGTTTTTTCATTAGTCTTTTTACTCCGTGATATAAATGGTGAACTAAAAATCCCGGAATAGCCGAAAATCTCGAAAACTATACTTCCGGTCAAGAAATAAAACAAAATGTCTTTCATTTTTTTTCTTAAAACAGTTTAAAATTATATCACTCCGCCTACTTTGTAGATAGACGGAAGTTGAAATTTTTGAAATGCATGAAAACTCCAATTTTTTATTTCATATTTAGACTTTACCAAAAAAAAATACCGAACGTATATAAAATAATTATAAAATACACGAACGTGAGTTATTCGTGACAGATGAAACTATAAACGTGAAAAATTATAATTCCCATTATTCGATGAAGTTAATATGTTAAATATGTTAAATATTTTTTAGAGCATTATTCAATCGAACTAAAGGTAAATCTTTCCTTTCTTCTTTGAAGATGGTAAAGGAGACAACTTTGTAATTTTAAGTGGGCACCCTCACATTTAACTACAGATTCGAATTGTATAGGGAAGTAACTGAAAAGAGATTGCAAATGAAACCGCCCTAGCAATCAAGGAACATCAAACCTACATAGAATCCGCGTGGATTATATTTTTCACGTGGATTCAATCCAGGTTTCACGTAAAATCGATTTTGTCTGATACAGGGTGCAATTAAATTAAAGTGAAAGAAATAAAAATATTTTAATAAAATTAAATAATATCATTTATTGATAAAAATAAATTAATAATTATTTAAGAATATATATAAAAGCATTCAAGGAAGACATAAATTAACCATTTAAATTATACGCGATTATATCGCTTTCTGTTACGAGTCAAAAATTTAAGTTAAAAGTCACGTATTTTTTTAGAATTTGTAGAAAAGATACTATTATAAGGTTTCTCGTTTAAACCTACACATATTATATATATTCGTTACTATTTATAGACAAAGTACTATAAAAATATAACTTATGCAAATTTGTCCTACAATTACTATTAAATAAACTAATATTTACAATATTGTTCTTTCCATGAAAAAATAATTAATTGAATTGAATTAAAGTGCGTTGGAGTAAAACAAAAATAAAAATTCAAAATAAAGCTAAGAAAGTTTGATTAGTTTTTGAATTACAGTAAATTACCAATATTTGATACGGTATTTATTCTTAACGTTATTATATCCGTATTAAGACGAGAACTCAGTTGCGCCAAAATCAATGTTTGGCGGAAACATCAATTTTAAGGGGAGACACTATTGAAAAATTCATTACCCGTTAAAATTGTCAGAGGGAATTAAAATTTTAGTATAATATATAATTCGATGAGGCAACGGAGATAATTTTTAATACTATAATGGAAAGCTATTACTCACGAGAAAATTAACATTATAAAATATTGTTTATTATTAAAAATATTGGAAAAGATGAATAAGTATGTTACACGGTTAAAAAAGCAATTTAAAAATATGTTTAATCTGAAATAAGCATAAAAAGGCATTTTTTTAATCATATTTATGGATTTGGAATGATAAATTAATATTGGATTAATTTATTATATCTTCGATATACAAAGTAGATTATGTTTAGAATCTAATACAATTTAATAAATAAATTTTACTATACTAATCAGATATATTTTATTAACTAATAATTTATATATTATACAAGTTTATATATGATAATTGTACTTTCTATATTTTATTTTTTAGCAACAACATATTAAATTTGATTGCAAACGTAATTTATTGATACAGCCTTGAATAAAAAAATCTGTACTTTACTGTTACATCGTTTACAGTGTAAATAGCATTCATTTGCATCTATATTGGGGCGTAACAAACGAATATTTCTGATTAATTGAAGTTTTCGTTGTTTCTGCAATCATTATGACTTTCATTATATAATCATTTAGTTTTTCATTATGAAAAAGTATTTTAACTTAAAATATGTTATAGAAAAGAGTTGAAATTATTTAAATTATTAATTGGTTTAGTTCAGATATTTCTTTATGCTAATCTTAATTTTGTGTATACAAAATGAATCAATTTCAGATTTAAAAAATCAAAAGTTAATAGTTTTTTAAAAAATATATTTTTGTATTTGTTGTAGAATATACTTTCCTAGGTAATTAAATTAATGATACTATAATTATTATTATAGGCACATAATATTTATTAAACAAAGTTAAATAAAACTAAATGAAAAAACACATAAGAAAACGTATTTAGACATAAATATACAAAATTTATGTACTATTTCTTTTATTTTCAAATCTGAAATAAAACATTTGACGATAATAATTATTTGACAATAATTGTATTACAAATGTGCATACAACTTTCACTACAAAATAAGAATATTTTGCAATTACAAGTCATAAATATTTGTAATATTTGGTACATAAAAATAATATTCTATGCACGATTATATTAACAGGCTTTTCGTTATTAAAATCTCGTTTAATATTTCCATTAAGAGTTGATAAACTACTTAGTCTTATTGTCTGGTTTTAACAATGTACGTGTTAACTAAATAAAAGTAACATCTACATTAAACAACATCTAGTTTATATTACTCAATGCACATCGTTACATGAAATTATCGTCCAGTATGTATTAGTCTCTATTAATATTTGACAAAGCGTTATCTACATTAAACACCATCTATTGAATAAATATTCGTGTACTATCATCTGCTATAATTCTTTTTCATCGCTTATATAAAATAATCAATATCATTACTAAACTGAGGAAAAAGAAATATATAAATTATTAATATTATTAATAGTAATTTTAAAAATTAAAAAATTACTATGATATACAAATTTGAATGTTCTAATTTTTATTATAATTTTTATAATTTTTAGTTATTTAATTAGTATTGTGTAATAAGGCATTTAAATAAATTGCACATTAGACACTCGAAAAATCCTGACTGATGGTATATATCGTATATATATATATATATATATATATAAATAATTATTTATATCATAATTTATGGACATAATTGACAAATTTTTACAATATTAGTAAAGGAAAATACTAATAGATACTGAAGTTATAAAACATTATAAATAAAGAAATCTATATTGAAAGATTTGATTTTCTATTAATCTTATTAAGTTGTTTTGAGTAGTATTAAAAATATCTATGCCATGAAAATTACATGAGTAGCATATTCTCGTAATTGGGTTATTTTGTGTATAATTGGCTTTGTATTTAATAATAGAAAAAGTTATGTCTCGATGTTCTTGTTGAAACTTTAAAATTCAATTGAGACAGTAAATCAGTGCAATCTATTTGTTTATTGACTAGTTCATGTAAAAATTTTAAGTCATATAATTTTCTCAATGATTCAAGAGAAGGAATATTTAAGTCTTTAATGGATCTCTGGCATATTTAATCTAGATGGCATAATTCTAAAAATTCGTGCTGTATAGTTTCAATTCATGCATTAGAATTAGTTTGACTAGGCTTAAATAAAGAATTTTTAAAGTATTTGGATTCAGGAAGTACTTACTTGTTCTTCTAATGAAACCTAACATTTGGACTAATTTATTAATAATTTCATCTATGTATTTCTCAAAAATAACTTTAGAATCAAATTTAACGCTCTGCGTACGGAATCGACAATTTCCAGTTGCGTTTATTTAAATTATAGTTGTGGGTTGTAATTAGTTTCGATCGTGTAATGCTTATAGATTTACATTTGTGTGAATTAAGATAAAGATAATTTTTCACACACCATTAATAAATATTATTTAAACAATTTTGAAGATCTTTTTTATCTGTCTTGATTTTAATACTTTTATAAATTTTCAAATCATCTGCAAATAATAGAAATTTTATGTTTTGTATTGATAAGCAAATATCACTAATAAATATAATACATAATAAAGGACCTATGTGTGATCCCTGTGGGATCACATTATATTTAAGTATATGTTCTCCAATTGTTATTACAATAAACGTAATAAAATGTATAATGTAGAGTTGAGAATGAACAAATATTTATAATATTAACAAATTAAATTTTTAAAGTTATTTTGACCAAATTTTATTCTTAAATACAATTCTTATTTAAGGATAAATTTTCTTTGCAGTATTTATTCGTGGCTTGAATACTATATTATGTAATTTACTGTTTAAATAAATAAAAAGAAGAAAAGATTGAAACTCAGCATTTGAAAAATTCTACAAAATATTATGTAACTGCTTCCTGCATGTACAATAAGTATATAATTTAAATCTCAAATATTATAAATTTATTAAATATTAAGAAAATTACATACAATATCGCGTAATTTGTAGAGTAAACTTTCATCTTTAAGATCGGTTAAACGATTTCGAATTCATAACGTTCTCCCATCCTATTGCCC
>JABFPK010000318.1:0-16680 GCA_022817445.1 Habroteleia sp. ZL-2020
ACTCCTCAGTTGCGGGGAGTGAGACAATTGCTCCGATAATACGGGTCTTCCTGCCTGGCACCCGATGATACCAACTGCAAATCAAGTGCAAACTGCGACGAAGAACACCGGAGAAGAATAAATATTCAACTCGCTAATGACCCTCTCGTCTTTTTAGACGCGCAACTTCATTTGCCATAACTTCTTGTTTGTATTATAGATATCCTTTTCCGGCGGTGCGTGCTGCGCCTTATATATATTATTTCGTTAATTATAGAATTATCGAGGCTAATTTTAATTAATTTTAAAACGCTGTCCGCTTGTTACTTTTTTACGACCGTAAAATAATTTTATAACGAGAAACGTTGTGACATTTCGCTTACCGAACTTATGTTCTTAATCATAGACACATTTAACCATTTTACAGCATGAAGGATATAGAACATGCTAATTGTAATAAGCATCGAGGATAAATAATTAAACATTTATTTTTCATGTTATTCATGTACATGAGAAAACAGTGAGTGAAGCAAGCTCGTTTAAAATATCTTGATAGTCCTTGATAGCAATATTCTTTCTACAATGTATATATACATTTTATGCAAATCTGTTTTATATTATGCAAAACTGAATATTCAAATGAGTATAATTAATACATTTTAGTAGTGCTTTATACAAAATAATTAAAATAATTTTTAAAAGAACGCGTTTTTTATACGAACAAAATTTTGCATGAATGCATTCGAGTATTTGAAACCTTTATTACGTTTTATTTATGGAAATAAATGAGGGTCGTAAATAGTATATTAATTAAAATGTTTCTATTCTCATACTAATATGAATTATAAATGAATTAAATGTGAAACAAAAATATGATAATGCATCGACTATTGTCATTTTTATATTTTGAAATTATAGTAAAAATGTTTCAATCTTATAATGGATCACTGGAATGAGAGGATAGCATATACGTAACATATAATTTTATAAGCAGAATAAGCGTTATTCAAACTGTATACCCAATAAAAAAGAGTCTGGAATATATATGCATACAATATCTAATACATTAAAATTATTGAGGAAAGTGAGCATTTAATTTGGAAAGTATGCAAAGGAAACTTGCATTTATTCCTTTAATGAAACAGTCCATAGTTTAATTTCATGTTTTATCTATATATTTTAGTTGACAATGATTTCGAATCTTGTCTCTTTAATCATACTTTGTTATAACTGAATACGATTTGATCGGTAAATATTTTGACCGCAAAGTAGGATGGCATTTGTGTAAGTAACAATATTACATAAATTATTTGAACGCTAGAGAATGATTTTTCTTATCGAAACGTCAAACTGCATTGATATTGCGGAATGTAACACGTCAAGGAATGATTATTGGTCCATTCATTTTCGTTTATTTTTAGTGACGGCTCGAAGCAAATTAGAATCGTCTAAATTCGATGCTCCGGGCTGCCAATCGCAACGTTTCCATGCAAACGACCGGTCACTAATGGCCGAACCGTAATGCCAGCTCGTCGTAGGAAATGCAGGCAAGTAGAATTGAGAAAACGAAGCGGCAGAAACCAGAAACCTTGATACTGTATTCCCCCTTCTGAAGCAACTTCTATCGCAACTCATGTCGTAAATAACATCCAAGTTAGATATAAGCCCGCACCTTCGCGGGCATCGAACTTGATGAAAATAGCTTTAAGCGACGTCAATAATTAATTAACCAAATTTATAGAAACGATACATTTATTATCGTGTCTGATACACTTAGCATGCGATTTCATGGTCACCATTCAGATAAAACATCGTTTTCTACTATGATTATACACTGATTTTATTTAAAATTAAATCATTTTTATAAATATGACGTTACACTTAGAACTTTCCCTGGCTATAATATTTGAATTTAGAATAATACAATATACACTTCTAAGTAATTCGAAATATTTCTTTTCCATTCCATTAGAATATCTCTATATTCTGTTCCAAATTAGAAAAATTTAAGTCTTATATTTACCAAATATTTTACAAATTTATGATACTTTTTAATACGGTATTTTTTCAGGCATTAAAACCATTTAAATAAAAATTACTATATTGGTTTATAAAATGAGGATAAAGTCTTCTTATATGTGATTTTTATATGTTATTTGGAAGTTTATTTGACAATTAGACATTTTTATGAAACACTAAAATAAATTTTTTGCTCAAACTGTACACGTGTATAATCAAAATTCTTTCTTTACTTTCCGTAAAATTGTGATGTCATTTTAGTTCTCTTTCTCAATGCAATTTTAAAATTGATCTAATTACCTAATATCAATCGAGAATAATTTAATTTTGATTAAAATCAGAATTGTAAACACATATTTCAATAATTGTTTATCGTAATTTAATAAATCTTATAATGATTGCTAGTAACTTCAGTTACTTTGCACAAAATTATTTCCTAACTAAAATCGTGTTTTCACCGTAAAAAAACATTATTCATTAAAAATGTGCAAAATATTATTAAAATTAGTAGTAATCAAACGCGTTACTAATCAAACATTTTATGAATGAAAATAATATGAAAATTATCAAATTAAATTGATCACATCTTTACGTTATCCGTGAAATGATGTTGTTGCGAAGCAAGTACTGTTGAAATATAAATAATATTCGACTTGCAATATTTATTGAACTGTCATTAGATCATAAATGTTTTCATATTGGTGTACTGTCATTAAAACTGCATCACATTTGTATGCAAAAGTCAGCATAATTTGCTAATGGTTAAGAACTTATCGCTCGATTCAATGCATATATACGCAGCTTCGAATAAAAGAGTGCATTTCTACACATATATGAACGTTTATACAAGCATACCAATACATATATACATACATATATAAAGGCTGAATAAAAAAGGTCGATATAGGAAGTGCATCAGAACATATTGGAAGAGCTAGGTCCAGACTTTGGTGTCTTGACGTCTCAAGCGAGTATCGTATAGAAGAGATAACGAAATTAGCCCGGCACTAATTTATTTCCTAATTCTCGCGCGAGCGGAGGTGTGAAACAGCCGTTACGGGTCGAGTGTCCACGATAACGGGCTCGATAGATGAAAAATAAGTAAAAAATAAGCCGCCGTTCGTATAAAGAAGCAGGATTTAAAAATCAACGAATAAAAAGTGTCGAGGGAACGAGAGAAATAAACGGGGAGAATAAGGAGCGAACGAAAGAAGAGAGAGGACGAGCGATTCGCGAAAGAGGAGATAATGCGAGGGCAGGAATGCACGCCTACGCCCTTAACGTGTTTTCCTACATTTGTGTATGTCCCACGTGTGAGAACATGGGCTAGCGCATATGTGGAATGCGTTGCTGCATACTTTGCAACGCAGTTATATATCACAATCGTGATTCTGCCGAGGCGTCAACATGGTCCGCGATCTGCCGCTCACTCTCTTTTTTCTCTCTCATTCCATTTTTCTTAAATACTTACTAATTCATTTCGATCGAAATTTATTATTGTGTATTGCGTCGTACATATATTGCAAGAGATTCTACCGATCTTTTGTTACCGAGTTTTCTGCATTAATCGTATAGCATGTTTTCAACACAAACAACAACGCAACGTTGTCGCGAAGAAAAAAAATATTGGGCACATACTGGCAAAACTGTGCAGATTCCTCAGCCAATTGATTAAAGAAGCTCGAATCATTTTTTGTGCTATGGGGCACGCACGGAAAAGCTTGTTTGCGCAAATTTGCCACCTAACTACAAAAGGTTCAAGCAGCGAAGGATACTTTGTCTATCAATAAAAATTAACATTCGAAAGTATCTCGTGTCTAAAATATTTGCATAACGATTGTTTTTATATCATCAAATAGTTATTTTGAATTTCTTTGAAACACGTGAATAATCAATAATATTATCTTATCCGCGAATATTATTACAACTTTATTTTCATAAACTTTAATAACATGTAACGCAATATAACTAAAAGCCTCGATACGTTCATTCTACTCCGTTCGACAATCCGGATCTCGTACACGATTACAGATGTAGACAAAAATACACATTGAGGTGGCAGCAAGACATTACTATCTCAATCCACAAGCAAATGAGTTGCTTAGCACTTTAAAAAGAGACAAGATGATTACTACTCGCGTGTTTTAGTGTGCTGATATGCATGCCTGTGAAGGAGGCAGCATCGTGTGAGTTGAAGCAGGGTAGAGAAGTTAAGTTAGACGTTGTTGTGGATGAGGGAGTGCAAAACAGATCCACTCAAAGAAATAACTACTACTCGTTATGAATAATAACCTCATCTTCAAGGATGTCATACGTATTATTGTTTAGGCAGGGATTAGCATGGACCTCTTCCTTATTACAAGCATTTCGAATAAACTTATATATAACATCATATAACATCCGGAAATGATTCACACTGCCCATATCCAATTCAATTCAATTTCAAATTACGTTTTATTCAATCGTTTTAATCTACACTGATATAAAATAAATTTAATGCAGCATTGGTATTACACAATTTATCTATTTGTGTTCTTTTGCTGTACACAAACTGTATACAAAAAGGGATTTTAAAAGCCAATCTCATTTGCAAACATGTAACGTAATAATAATTCAGTTTCGTTTGTAAACTAATATTTATTAATACGTTCCATTTTGTAAATTTTGGTTTTCTGTTTGTAAAATTGACTACAATTTGCATCCTTAAAAACATGTTTTATATGTTATTTATATACCACTGGTATTTGTTTATACTTTTTGCAATATTAAACAAAAATATAAAATTTCAAAAAAAATTAGGCATTATGAATATGTTTCAATGCCTTTAATAACTGTTAATTTAACGTGACTGAGATCGATGCTCGGACAACATCCTCGCCTTTCCCCCTGCTGCTAAAAAATCCCCTCCTAGGCCGTACTTCGATAATTACAGGAGAGCGTCGAGTGAATGAGCAGGGGTATCATTAACACTTCCTGTGTCTTCTAACGACTCTCATCTGCTACACAACGATATCCCACGCGCGTCACTGCTTAAACCTGTCAACTGCACTAATCACTGTAGAAAACATTTCGATATTACAATTTTTCATATCGTTCAAGTATATTATGTATATCCACCATTGGTTTTACATACTTTTTACCAAAAACGTCAATGTTAATTGTGACAACGAAAACTTTAGTGTATCAGCATCAATATTATATCAACGTATATAATACATGGTTATAGCGGATTTAAATTTTAAATTTTGTTTTTTATTATGTTCAAAAATTAGCTAACTAAAAGAATTAAACTCTGAAACATTAAATTCTATGAGTCACGCCTTATTAATAAGAACATAATTTATATTTTCAAAACTCAATTTAATTTTCCATAATACCATATTATAGAATGGCATTGTTATGAAGATGTTACAGTTGCAAAACTATTAGTATATATATTACTTAACCACCTACCCATGTGAGTGAAAAACTCATAAATAATTTTTTTCAATTTTTTAATCTAATAGACATTTAAAGTTACGATGTAGTTATTTATTGACTTTTTGACAAGAAATGAATATTTTCATTTGCTAAATTAACTACAATTTTACTATCACTTAAAATGCAGTAAGTGAATTTTATTTACCATACTTAATATATATAAAAACTCTTTATATCATATTGCTATATTATTATCAAACACACACTGTACCTAAGAATGGCTTTTAAAATATGTATCCCCTTTCTAATATGAATTGTCATCAGTACAAGAGTAATCATTAAACAAGATATGCAAACATTTGTGTGATAACTTCCAAATTCTTCGCATAAATTAGGCATTTAAAAAAAGTATGAAAGTCGAAAAAGAGACAATTATAATTTACACATTTACTAACTATACTATTAAAGATATTTTGAATATTTGAATAATTGTTAATTTTAACATCTGTTTCAAATATTTTGAATTGCAAGTGAATCTTTTCTCGGCATAACAACCGACAAATATATAAACTGGTTTAGTTAAGCAGTTTGGGGGGACGAAACCTGTTTTTAATGGCTTTAATTAAATTAAACGCGTTAAATTTCACACGATTGTCTATAAGTATTAGTGAACCTTCAACAGAGGATCAATTCTGAATAAGAATAAAACGCAATGGTCAATAGTGTGTGAGTAAGATCTAGATGATTTAATGCGACTCTTACTTTCATCAATGTTATTTATAAGGGCCAGTTAAAATCATTAAACCACACACATTTTCTAAAGGTAATATATATATAATAAAAAAAAGGTAATGAATATAATGGAAATAAAAGCTCTCCTTATGGAACCTTCTTTGAAAATATATTATACATTTTGCATAAAAAATATTATCGTATTTCAATTGTAAATTATTATTATAAAAATTTTAAATCACACTAGTTTAATGCATCAAAAGAGTAATATTTTGCTTAACCAATAAAAGCGGCATTCCTGCTTTTAAATGATTAATAATAATAATGTACAATTCGTGTAGAACGTTTTAATTTTGTGAATAAGATTTTTATTTGCGTTACACTACAATTTCAATCCTACGTTCAAATAACGTATATGAAGTATCATGTTGATTTAAAATAAATTTTGTGTACCAAATTAAGGTATACTTTATATGCTAGTACTATATAATATAAAGCAAAAATTATATAATAATTGTCATTATGTAACTTATATAGAAATAATTATAAATGCTTATCAATTTTCATACTAAAATACATAAATATTATATTTTATCTAAACTACATGAATAGCAATAAAATTTTATAAAATACTGAAATATTCTTACACAAAAAAATTCATATTATTACTTATAAAATATTATTACTTATAGTTAGAATAGCCATCATTATATATATACAGTTAAAATAAAAATAATCATGAGAACACATAATAATGGTTGTATTAACCATTTTTATATAGTGAATTTCCAGCCTAACTATATTTAATGGATAAAATAACGATAATCATTTTTCTTGACGAAAATGCCACCTGCCAAAATTGAATGAAGTCATTTTTCATATATAATTTATTTCATTGCGATAGATTTTAATTTGCATCAACGAATATGTAAATGATTTAAAAAAAATCTATTTATTTATTTATTTATTAATTTAATATATTGCTTTTAAATATGTTTTTTTGTAATTAAATATATATCTCTAATAAAATAATAAAAAAGAAATCCATTCAATACAGTTATATAGTTAAGTGACATGTGTCATGTCATACGTAAATATATTAATGAAAAATATGGTTATATTTAAAACAATATGAAAATAACATATTTTGTTATAAATTTTGATTCTATTATTTTACAATATATAAATTATTACGTTATACTAAAAAATTATGTATAATCATCAATAATTATTACTGAAAATTATATTTCTATTAACATGGTATTTATATCCATAAAAAAATGGTCAGCTTTAAAATTCACAATTCTAAATGGCTACATTAATAATTATTTCCTCTGACTGTATAAAGTAAAAATAGTTGACATTTGATTAAGCTCTCTATGGTTTATCAATATTTAAAATTTCATACATTATTATTGTATCAAAATTAAAACAGCTTATTAGCAGATTGAAAATAGGATAATACAAATAATGGCAATAAGAGTGGTGGATCTTATAAAAAGTTGTTGAAAAGCGCACTTAATTTAAGAAGCAAGCAAGAATAATTTTAAGAATGCTAACAAGCAATGATTGGTTTTATTTTCAGTAGCCGCTCCGAGTATGGTGAGCAGCATGAATGGCGGAGGTGTGATGTCGCTGCAGGTGGAAGGCGGCAGTCAGGTGCAAGTGCCGCGAGTTTTGATGCAAGCTTTCCTGCAGCAAGACCCGAACCACCCGGGTCTCGAAACCGTACGACTACCGAGCGCAGGGGATGGCGGCGACGAAGGCGATCTTCCGAGTTACTGCCGCGAAGTAGAAAGCGAGGTATGCCTGGTATGTCGAAGATGTGGTAGAGCTTATCCTCAGGAATCCACGTTGTTGGCGCACCAACGTTCTTGCTACCTGGGCAACCAGCAACGTCGCGGCGCTTTGCGTCTGATACAGTACCGTTACGCGTGTTCTCTGTGCGACAGCTCGACAAGCGGTAGCGGCAAGAGCTACGGCAGCGTGGGCGAGATTCGTCGCCACGCGGAATCCCTGCATCACCGGTCTAGGATGGAGGGCAATCACCAGGAACGACAGCGCAAGCAATCGCAACCGCAACAACTGAACAGCCTGAACGTCGCGGAGTCCGGGGGCATGCACGCTGGCGAGGAGGCGAACCCGTTGACCGACGAAATGGAAGACGTGGTCAACCAGATTACGCTGCTGGCGGCCAGAGCCGCGGCGGAGAGCACGACTGCTCACGTGCAGGGCGCCGCGAACCTCGGACAGGACAACAACAACGAATCCGAGAGCAAGAGGCAGAAGCTGGTGCAGGAGGTCGCTGCGATCGGCGGCGCGCGTTAGGCCAGCACGGTGCCAACGGTGCGCGCGATCGTCTTACGGCCCCGAGTCGCGAGCGCATGCGTCGCGCCCAAGATTTCAAAATTCAACCGCCACACTCGCGCCCATCGACTGTTATTTTTGTAACGATGTTTCTCGAAGCGTACCGGCGAAACGCTCATTTAAAGTTCCTCTGAAGTAAAATTACGAAACGAAACTAATTGAAACGACTTAAGAAACGAGCATTAATTGATCATACTTACGAAATTTGCTATACGCGGACAGCCGGAGTAGAGTCGCGTCGTCGAGAATCAGAAAACCGAAGCGGTCATCACGCTGTGATGAGATTGACGCGCGAAACGATATATAAGTTGAAGTTGCTGACGGGTGGTTTGACAAAACGTTCCTATGTAAAGTAATAATAAACAAATTTTAAAAAGTTACTAATAGCTGACGCCACGCGGCATCGTAGGATAGTCAAGGGCGGCGCGAAGGCCGCCTCCGCCACGAGTACGTACGTATATAAATATATAAATATATATTTATATTATATCAAATATATAAATATATATATACTATGTTCATTGTTCCGTTCCTTACGTTTGTGTCGCTCTTTCGTAACGGGCCCTTTGCCTGTGCGTGTGTTCGTACGAGACGTACGCAATAGTTAGCAAACCAAATTTTGCGACTAATTATAATTCATTGTAAGAATAAACCTCGAAGACATTTTTGGCTTTAAACCGTAACAAGTAAATTGCTTTTGTAAATTGTTCAGATTCGGTCGGGAAATTTTTGAACATTGCTCCTGCGCTTAGCTGGGACGAGGGGCACTTGAGTCGTAACCGGACAAGTAAATCCAGCAACATGGTTCCTATATTAAATAAAGTACTTGTAATAATGGTAAATAAAGACAACTAATATTAATATTACTTATAGATGTAGATGATAATCGTAGTTGGGTTACATAGCACAGTACGGTCGGGGCACGCCGAACCGGGTTCGTCGTGCCCGCAAAATCTCGACATAATTCTATCGTCGAACAGAAATTTAACGTGGGAATGCAAGTGACGAGAAATTACTATTAGGGCGTAAGTTAATTCGATAATTCAATTGAATTCGTAGATACATAGGGAGGATTCAAGGACGAGGAAATGGGATGAGTCGAGAGAACCGATGCATAGTATATATATATAGATAAATGTACATATATATGCATATATAAATATATAAATATATGGCGATACACAAATTAATTAACTATAATGAAGACTAAATTTTAAAAAAAGGTATATATATATATAAGTAGTTGAATATATTATGTGCATATATCTATATATGATACTTTAAACACTGATCAAGACGCCTATGCAAGCGTTTAAAAACAAGTTGTCAATGATTCATAATATCGTGAAGAGTATCGAAACCATTAGGACGAAACTGCCGTAGGTAGTCAAATGGAACGTACTGATTAAAAGAGAATAAAAGTAAAGAATGAAAGAAAGAAGAAAAAAAGATGACGATGACGAATAAAAATGGGATTATGCAAAGTTTTGGGTTGGGGTTGGGTTTACGGTGCGTCGTACGAAATAACAAAGTAATAAATATTTTTAAGATAAAAAGAAACTCGAGGTTCCTGTCAAAAGAAATGCTTTTCTATGTAATGTTGGTGAACGATTATTATTGATATTATGTTTGGAGTATCATCATTGTAATTCATAAATAATACGATATTATATTCATATGCATGTGGTTATGGTACACAATTATTATATCGATCGTGTACATTTTCACAGCATTCGAACTATTTCAAGGAGATATAGGTATCTGCACATATAATTTGAAATCAAAAGGAAATGTTATTACTGCTATTACTATATTGATTATTATTATCATTCTTATTATTATTATTATTTTGATCACACGATTAAAAGAAAACGAAGAAACGAGAAAGCAGTGCGAGACAACTCACGATAAACATTTAATAAGCAGTGAGGCTATTCTTTGTAAGTTTAATAAGAAAATGAGAAAAAGAAAAAGAAGCAGTGTGAAAAAGAAATATAACAGAAGAATGTTCCTACAGAAGAACGTTCCTACCGAAGCTCCTATTGGCCAATGTCGTTTATGTAAAAACTGAAGGAGACAAATAATGATCACGAATTATCCTATAAGGTGAACAAAAAGGCAAGTAACTGAAACCTCGCAAATGCCCGTTTTATAGATGCACTTATGATTATTGTTTCGGCTAATTGTGATCATTACCCGCGCGGCGTAGAATTCATATTATTAATGTTTTATCACTGTGTATACTATATTGTATATTATATATATAAATATATTATGAAAAAATACTTAGTGCTCGTCTGCGTGCGTGATGCTGTAGCAAAGGATTGATCTTAATCGATAATTGAAATTGTTTTTGTAAGACTGCAATAACTGCGACAAAAACTAAGAAACGCGAAAAAAAGGAAAATGAAAATGATGATGAAAAAAAAGAAACTCTACGCGAAGGACTCGGGTTGGATCGGACTGAACGACAATCTAGCTGGCGATAACGATACGAACAATTGTCATCGACCGACCGCAAATCCGAGTTTGATAGATTACTCGTAATTTACTTTGACACACGCGATAAACTTATATTTTATATACAATTTTTTAAAGGGACTCTTTGAACGGCACGAATTCGGGTTCTATCACAAGTGCACCACGCTTGTACGACACACGCGCACAAGCAGTCGCGCTCTCATAATTCGTCAAAGGGCATCAATCTATACATATTGTATCATGTGAGCATTTTCGGGAAAAGCCGATTGAAACAAACCAATGGCTATCTAAATGATGATCATTACGTACGTGCGCGTGTACGCAGGAGGACGAGAAGATAACAATTTTTTCGCGTTATGAGTTTAGAGAGAGGAGATCGCGTGATAGAGTAACCAAACCTCGCTACTAGCTGTTCCTAAATCGACAATGAATGAGTGATAACGTGTGCTGAGATATGAGGAATGTTTTTGAGAATATTATAATTGCATTGAGATCATGCGACACTGCATCGTCTTTCCTATAATTTCTTTTCTTCGCACCCCCATTTTGATATATATATATATATATATTGTTCGATATTATTGGCTGCGTACCGATTCATCGATCAATCGATTATTTGACTAGATTCACGCATTTTATTCGCTTACGTGTATATTTCAGTTGATTCAGTAAAATTAGCACCAATTATACATTTTAATCAATAAACAATAACAAACTCGACTGATTGATTGAAGAGAAACTATAGAAAGACAATGTGTTTGTCTAATGGAGAATGAAAATAAAACTAATTGATACTAAAGGAGTTTTCCGTTTTTTATCGTTGATTTAATGTGTTGACGGCGTCTGCAATAACTTTAAACTTCTTCATTGCTTCGCGTTGATTGGTTATATTATGACGAATATTTCTTCGTCTTATATATTATTAATTATTGTACATTTATTACGAATTATTATTGAAATTATTACGACGATTATATTATTATTACTATTATTATTATTATTATTATTATTATTATTATTATATTACAATTATTGATTGCGATTGATTATTATTACTATTATTCTTATTATTATTATTGTAATAATTAAAATGATTGCAAATTATGAATTGAATTGTGCGATCTTGACTATTACATAATAACAGAAATACTAACTGATAAAGATAGTGATTAATTCTTGTGAGAGATTGCCATGTGTATATCTATGTGTACTCATTAACGGGCTGCCGTGGTCCTAACAGGGCGGACATAAAGGTGCGGTTCGCCCGCAAAACGCCGACTCTGCTTCCAACGAGGTTGGCGTTCACGTTTGGCGTTAACGGATTTGTTGTAGACAAACAATTCAGAACCAACTAATTGAAAAGGATTCGCTTTCCTTAGCGATTTCGATACGATCGCCCTTGTTCTTTCCGCGCCCTTACAACTCACATTTTTATAAAACAGAGGAGCGCGCAAAGAGTCGATCGACGCGAAAACGACAACCCACAGCCTGTTTAAAAACATTCCGAGCGTGTTTGTAAATATCGCACGTGCCCTTACGAGCACATATTTACAAACATTCTTGTAATTCGTCGATCATCGATCAACGTTGCATATAAAACATAAACGAGCCCACTACACATACATCTGCGCGGACACAATCGTTTGACTGTGTGCACGCATACAACGTTTCTTAGTGTGCGTGTACACACATCCTTTCGGTCGATGTACACGCGTATATTATTTTATATATCAGTATATACGCATGAATGTATTCGAATGTATCGAACAATTTACGAAGGAGTTTGCCTCCACACACACACACACACACACACACACACACACACACACACAAATTCCTCCGAGACACGTGTGTATGTGCAGCACGCACATCTCACATGCATGCTTGCATACGCACAAGTATATGCATACACGTGAACAAGCTGTTTACCATCCGGAGCCGCGTAAACAAACGAACCGATCCGCGAATTAGCGCCGAGTCAAACGCCAACCTCCGACGGGACGAAAGAGCCGGTGCAATCATGTTCCTATTAGGTTTCATATCTAAGCAAGTAATTAATTATAACTACTAATTATAATGATAATGATGAATGATACGAGGAATTATATATAAATATATATATATTATTGGATATATATATATATATAAAAATATATACATAATGATATGACTAACTGTAGTCTGTAACACCGCAACATAATGTTTTCCCATTGACACATACAAAGATACACTTGTATACATTTTCAATCACACGATGTGACATACACACACATACGTACGTGCATGTCATTTACGACCTGTTTACGAGCTGGATGTATAAAATGATGCAATATAAGCAAACGAAGACAGAATATACACGCGACAAAACGCTGGTGTTGGCTCGTACTATTCGCTAAAAGATGGCACGCAAATACCCTAATTCTCCGACTGAAATCCCCACCCCGCTCCCTCTCGTACCTCCCTACCCGTCCTCCCATGTCATCATCGATCCCCATCCCGTTCTTTAACTAGTACCTTAAACAATCACAAGGTACGTAATTGTCTTGACTTCTTAGTTTGATTTCTTCGCGAACATCGTGTACGAGTTATCGAGATCAACCGAAAAATCGAGTCGCCACTCAACTCTGACTTATTCTCTCTCTGAACGCGCCTCGCGAAATACTAGCTTGTTCTACGCAATGACAAAACTGAATCAATCAAATACAGTGTTAAGCAACTTGGTTCCTATACTATGACCCGACTACGTTCAGGTCTTCTTATTTTTGTTAACGCGCTGACGACAAATACTTAATGCTTGGATGAAGTTTTTTCGGTACTTTGCATCTCAAATTGTAACTTTTACACTGAAAGCATTGTTTGTTGTACCAACAAATCGTACGGTCAAAATTGGCTTTGACTAAATCGTATATCAATATATTTTATAGTTAATAATCATTGCCAACTGCTCGGCCCTAGGCGAAGTGTGTATGCAAAAGTAACATACCTAACTATGGAATATATGCTTATCCAAATCTATATAGTACATAGGTTCAAGCTAATTTTAACCATGCAAATGTTTTTCAGTGTGTAAATCATTGTTCAACGAAGTAAAATAACTGTTCTTCTAATTTAAATAAAACCATTTATTTAAATGATCGCGGTATCAAAACAAGTGATTATCCGAGAGTTTCAATACACAATAAAAATTGTGGTTACAACTGTACAAATTTTTATACTAACAGCGTAAATTTGCAGACTTTTTAAACATGTAGGATATCTTATTCCAATTAATTATAAATTTGATTTAAAAAATCATTGTTGATTATGTAGTTGTCTGTTTTCTGTAAATTATATATGTAAAAATGAACCAATTTTTATATTATTGCCTAACAGTACATAATCATCTATATATATACTCTTATCTTTTATACAAAATTCATTGGAATTTTAATTAAATGTATATATATATATATATATATAGTTGCAACAACTTCATTTATTGTGTATTACCAATATAAAAACTATATAAAGTGTTTTTACTACTCCTTTCTTCTCATTTTCCCTTCCTTTCAATAATATTTCCTTCCGCATGTGCCACTTGAGAAGAAAAACCAATTCTTTCAAAATTATACATAACTATGATTAATCAAATATTATTATTTGTGTAAGTTCCTCACTCTTTTCTAATACGATTTAATACAAGTGTACTGTGATTATATACGAATTTGTAATGTTCACTGCTCTGTCGCAGTCAAATTAGACTTAAAAACCATAAAACCTTTGAATAAAATCACAGAATTCTGCAACGAAAGTCTATAAAAACACACATATCACCTGTAAAAACCGATTAAGTTTCTATTCAAAATTGCTTTTCTTGCTTTGAGACACCTCCTTTTAAGTCAATCAAAGTAACTTATAAGTTGGTAAGCTTTCATTGTGTTCATTTTTATATACTTAAATTGAAAATTTATCAAAAAAATGAAATACATGTGAAAGGTACTGAATTTTTGGTTATGAACTATCACTTACAATGAATGCCAGCACACTTTAATGTAATTATACCATGAGGTGCTAAACATAAATATTTAAACAATTAGTTGCATTATATAGAATATGTTTAAAAATATAATACAATCGTTAAATCAAAAATCCGATTTGTTAAAGACACAGCGGCGTGATTTCAATTTGAAGACCTGATATAGAAACTATACAAAATTTAAATAACGATCTATACGTGCAAGAGTAACGGTGAGCGTGATATCTAAATGGTTTTTCGCGTTAGCAGTATTATCAGTGATCGATATCATGCCGGTGATTATAGATCAAAGTTGACTATATTTCCGCCCTGGGAGCTTTCCGCATCCGAGTTTTGAACATTAGTTGTTTAAAATTTGCATAGAAGCACTAGTTACAGCCGACTGCGCAGTCAATGTTCTGTAATAACATCAATACACCGAAGCGATTTGGTGATGCAAAGGTTCGTTTGACCGCGCGTGAATTCAACACGTAATCGTCTCGATTATGCGAATCGAAAAACTCCTCGGGCACACAAGTATTTTTTACAAATGTTGTCAGGTCAAAGAACTCGAGTCACGATGAATACATCTGTTCGCAACACACAAATTCATTCGAGAATAATTTTGTACATTTGTATTTTGATTTCTGTATTCCAAAATTTGTATGTAAAAAGCGTCAGTTTACGTTAAATAGACAGTTATTTCATTTCGATTTTACGATAATAAAGTACAAGTGAGAATCGCACTCGAAACCGTAAGACAAATCATATTCGCTTGGCGTTTTGGAGAGAGTTTACTGAAGAACTGAAATAGGCCCAATTGTGTGCAATAGAAAAGTGTCTGTGCCACTTTTGCGTCAAATTTGTAGCTCTTCTCATCGACTCTCAGTTTCTTTGTTAACATCCTTGTACTCCATACTGCAGCTCATCTGATTTTCTGAGACTCAACAAAAAACTAAACTGTATTAAACCTCGACGTAATCTATTAAACGCTAGTTTATCAGAAAATTTATTTCACGTGTTATTATTTTTAGATCCTTAAACATTCTCCTGGATATAAATATATAAAAATATAGTAAGTAATCTGCATTACTTTTGGCTTGCATTTTGAATAAGTTTAATTAAATAAATTTGAGTAACGTATACTGTAAAATATAAATTATTTTTAACAAAACGGAATATATAATTATTTGTTTAATTTATACAAATCTTATATAGCAATACATATTTTGTTCGTTTGAACTATAATAATTTTCATACCCCAACGAAACAAGATATTGTTTTGCACATAAGATAAGACGAGAAAAATAATATGTTAGATCACCGCGATATAGAATTTACATTTTAAATTTGTTGGTGACTATCGATTGGTAGAGGAAAAGATCTAATTTAGAGGAAAATATTTTCATTGATAAAAAAAAATAATAGAAGTTATGTATGAATTCATTTTCTAAAAAACATTTATTAAAAACTTATTAAAAAAATATTTAATAAAAAAATGGAAGTATTTTGTTTTAATTATAAACAAATGAGCGTTTTGCTCAGCCAGAGCTACCCTAGTAGAAATGAAACCGGAGCAAGATAAAACTTGGTAAATATAAGAATTTTTCTTATCGATCCTACACCAGGTCCAAAACATGTAACACACCAGATCCCTAAACTGCATGTAACGCTTGGAAATATAATGG
>JABFPK010000319.1:0-16623 GCA_022817445.1 Habroteleia sp. ZL-2020
TGTTGTTATCTTTTTGAATTAAATTTATCAATAAATTAAATAAATATATACATTTTTATAATCATACATTATACATAATATCTATACAAATTATTTCCATCTGCGATATGAATATTACTAAATACGCTTATTTAAATGTATACACGACATTGTATAAATACATGTTTATTATAGTATATATTGCAATTTGCATAACATACATCTAAATTAATAACAAAAATGGTACTTTCTGATAGAAAATTTTTCTCAGTGTACATCATTAAAAATAATTATTCTGATATAAATCATTGATCAGCACTGCAGAATTATGTTTGTTCTTAGAAATTATATACGAGAAAATATACGAGCTACAATTAGACGATGCACTTAAAACTCACTGCAGGAGTATCTTAATTTAAGACAACTGTTTCCATAATGTGTTAGTTAAAACGCGCGCGAAACGAGGAAGCGCCGCGCCGGTTCCAGTTGGTAATTACATATTCTCTCAGCGACATGCGCGTATCAAACAATGGGTTTCGCATTGATTGCAATGCCATTGATCAAATTAATGATCGGAAAAGTTACGTGATGCGTTATTGAAATTGTTCAATGCCGTAAAAGTTCCGTTTCGTCAAACTAACAATTTCAGCCGAGTCAAATTTCGAAATTGAATCAAATTCCAATACATATTTGGATAGGCGACTTGAAACATTTTATAAATATTATGGTATTTGAAAATTAACTTGAAATAGCGTAGTTCCATTATTAATTTAAAAATTCCATATAATTTAATTAGTATTTCATTTTCCTCTCTGTGTCACATTAGATTAGTTTTCAATTATATTATCCATCTTCGTGCTTCAGAAATAAAAAGGTTAAGAATGTTCATAAAGTAGTTAAGATAAAATTGAAAACCATAATTATAAAATAGAGTTTTTAATATGTATTTTTAAAACAAAGAGTTATTAGTGCTTAATTTCTACCTTAAGTGATGCTATATCATATTTGAAAAATACACTCTGAAAAATGATCTACTTTTGTCAGCGTTTGCTAAAATTGCATTATTAATAGCAATTTTTACGCATCTTATTCCTTCAAATTATAACTATAATAATTTGAAAATTTACAATTTTTCTTAACATTGACCCGCTAGTTATTTTGTAGGGTGTATTATTTTAATATATATATTTTATTCTATATAATTAAATAAATTATTGAATTAAAAACAATTAAAATATCAAAATAACTTTCTTAAGTTTATCCAATTTGTTAAACTTTTAAATAATTTGATTTTTGATATGACCTAATTTTCCCAATTTAATTAAAACTAACATATAATTTATAATTTATATTAATCAAAGAAAATGAATAATTTCATTAAATCAAATTAAAAATTAAAATTGAAAGCCTTATCTTTTAAATTTATGTAAATGGTCTTTTACGAATGAAATATTTAATAATAAAAATACCAAATGAGTCACTGCATTTATAAAACAGATGAAAAGTCTCAATTATTTAAAAATTATATCTAATTAAAAACGAAATTATAGATTCCAGTATAGTTTTAACTATCTATGTTACTATAATAATTCATATTGTATTTGAAATACACTTGCAGCTGGCCATAGTACTTTTTACTATGATTAGTTTTATTATGGTCGCGCATTTGATAAGTTTTACAGTATGAAAACTGAAATAGGCTGGAGTAAGTTTCAACTCGTCTAGTTCTACTCATAATCATCTTTCTACTAACGTAGAAGTGCTTTCTAAATTAGTTCTATTAGGTTCAACCTTTTTTAAGTTATAACAAAAGTTATATTTTTAAGTTATAACTTGATAAAACAGGCTGAAATTTTACTTCGGGTTCTATCGAATTTTATTCGGGTGTCCAAAAAGTCCCGAAACGGTTAAATACCTTTAGGCAAACAAATTTTACTTTAAACAATTTCGCAAACGACCGCTAAATTCAAAAGTTATAATCATTATTAAATGTAAAATTCTCATAACATTTAAAAATGTTACTAAAAAATTCAGACAATTCAAAGAATCTTTTTTAGACGTTTTAATATAATGAAAAATTAAACGTTCTCATTAGAATTAAGTAACGTTTAGTTATAACAGAAATTTTGTCGTTTAACTTTGACGTAATATATTTGATTATTTGATGAATTATATACGTATCTTTCACATATATAATAAATAAACTTTCACAGTTTTTTCGTTATTTATATATAGCATGTATACTGGAATTTGGTGATAAGCTGTATTATAGAATACGAATGTTTTCGTGGTGAAATTCATGATTAGAATTTTTTAATTCCAACGGTCTATTTTGTGCATGAAGAGTAAGAAGCTTTTTCGAATTTTGAAAGTCGTTATCAATGCGACGAGAACACTTTTGAAACTCGGGTAGATGCAGTTGCAAGACGTTTCGACGAAGCTTTTGAAATTTGTCAGAGGAACTGAGTCGTTAGAAAGTATACTTTACGCCGTTTTAAAATAAAAAGTCGACATTCAAAAGACACGTTGAGTCAGGCAATAAAAGCGAGTGCAATTCAGCTGCGTTATCGTTTTATTCAAAAATTATTTTCAGGCAAGAAGACTCATTTGTCGACACTCTCGGGAGTCGTAACTATTTCATTGATCAATTACGTAGAATTAGGAAAAAGAACTTGATAGCTAACATCAAACTTTGATTTTCCCACAGAAAGTTAATTTCTAAAATATTATTATTATTATAACAAAAGATATAATGACTTAATGAACGAAGAGGTTTAGAAAAAAATATGAATATCAGCACAAATTCAAGTATAAACATTTCTAAAACCACGCAGTTAAGGTTTTATCAATTTTTGTCATTAAAAAAAATTTCTAAATATTTATAATTTTGTTGAATAAAAATACTATGCTTTTAATTGAGTTAACGATATTTTTTCCTTCCAAAAAATTAAATCCATTTGCAATATTAAAAGAAGAGAAACTACAATTTTTATTTGAACTTTTCAGTAACGTTTTTGTTTCATTTTGATTATATATTTTTAATGATTTAAAGCTTCAAATTATGACGATAAAGAGATTTTGCAAGAAAGAAGAAAATACAGGAAATTCCGTTAAAATGTTTGAAATAAAGAGTTTGCAATGACCCGCAGATTATAAAACTAATGCATTTCCGTGATACGCTACCTTCTACTTTTATATCTGCACTAGCTAGATAAGCAAGGAAAGTAGAAAGGAATGAATGATTGTGTTGAAACTGTTATCAGATAAGTGATTGCTGAATGAACGCCGTGTAACTTAGATATTCTGCGCGGAGATCCGTAATCGTTTCTAGTCCCGGATACCACAGCTTTGATTTATTTTCCAGAATAATCCGTCATTACCTGTGACAGCGATTTAATCAATTAAATTAAAGTCGACATGTAATACATATAGAAAAATTGGCGTCACACGTTGATGTGAGTCTGATAAAATTGTTTATTTGCTTTTCTTTCTGAATAATAATTTGTTTATTTTTTAGTACAGTCCAAAGGGTTCGTTTTAAATGTTGGTATTATTTCTTATTTCAGTACTTTGGATAAGATAATGAAATACATTTATTTTTTAAAACAAATTTAAATTTTAATACATTTAAATGTATTAATTTAAAAGATATATATAATTAACAAGTTGATAATTAACAAATTTCTATTTTCACAAATAATTTACTTAATCTTGAAATTGAGAATGCTGATTATATACATTCCCGTATGTTTTCGTTTGCGTTACCATTGTAGGTGTTCGAAGTCGAAATATTTAGATACGAAATTATATTCAGTCGAATCACCAGTGTACATTATGCGGTTCAAGATTGTTAAGTTTGTTTGTATAATTGAGTTTATGTATATAATTGAAAATCTCCTAATACGCTTTAGTTAGGTTTTCCCCTTTGTTTACATCATTGTCTGTTTGTGTATTTGTGACAAATAATGAGAAAATAGTATGATCTAATTATAATAAATATGATAACATTATATTCATCTACATTGCAGTTAGTTAATTTTTGGACTCTGAAGATCAATGACTGGTATTTCTAGTTAGAACTTAGTTAAGTTAATGGAAAGCGATGCAAATATTTCGTCTATAACCAGATGATATAATAAGAAGGTGCGAATTCAATTTATGAAAATGGAACATAAAATTAAGTACTCTTGTTTTATATTTTCTTTGCAAAAATTGAACAGGAATTTTGATGAATAATCTTTGTATTTTCTCGATCGTTTCGCATTATTGATTTCATATTCCAGATTTCAGTCTTTCTTCTTGAACATTTAAGGATAATATTAGAATCCTTTTATTCTTTTTAGACGTAAGAGATTTGGTTATAAATTTATAATATGCAACTAAACTTTAAATTAAATTTAAAAGTTTCTATTATTATTACTGTTAGCAAATCGAATAGAGGCCAGTCCAGTTTGGGATCTAATTAAGGGTTTTCCGGGATAATAATTATCATAATAACATCCCCCTAGTAGAAATTCATCAAGTTTTTAACCAGTTCTGATCAGTAGCTTGTCAGTTTTTGATAAGATTCATCTAGACTGGATAAACCAATCAAAAGCTGACAATGATCTGACCAGTTTTACTATCCTAGTACTATTCAAATAAAACTGGTCAGATTTTAACCAGTTTTATCATACGTATTTCTAAATAGTCAGAACTAACTAGCCTCTGGTGCGTGAAACATTTTTGAACGCGTTGGAATATGGAAAGCTTGCCATGCTACCTTCTTAACTCCTCGTAAAAAGGTGGATCTAAGAATCTAATGTTAATTTTTGTAGGGTCGCATGCTTTGCTGCTGACTGCTTCGCGTGCGCCATTTGAACCATTTGAAATTTAATTGTATAATTTAAAATTTAATTTAATCCACTAAATCCAATAGAACGTATACCTATACCTCTACTAATATTTATCACAAAAAAAACATAATACGTCCTACACGAACGAGATATGTTCGAGCGTTATTAAGCAGATTAAAGCAGAAGTTCTAATTTTCTACGTTGTTTTATCACAAAAAAGGTATTAAAAAACTCTTGTAAAACTTTTATTTCTGCCTAAGTTTTAGTTTGTCGCTTTAAAGTCGAACGTATTTTGAACGCGAGAAGTTCATTTTTTGAAACGTATCACCATATCGTAGGTAATTTCATCAGACTACATTCTTTCGATTTTAAGATCAAATCATCGTATCGTAAATAAAGCATTCGTTGAATCTAATCCCTCGGAGCAATGGCGGACTTTTGTTTCCACGAGGATCGATTTGTTCGTGTGCATTTCAAGGGCCGTTGAACAAATCGTAGATCCGGACGAATTCAATACGAATAAATAAATTCGGCTTTAAAGTACCACCAAGAATTACACAAGTTTGCGCCAGTGTTAAAATTTATTTTACATTTATATAGTGCTCATTTTCTCACGAAAATATGTATATAAATTCGGTCGCGAGTTTCAATTCACTGGCGCTAGAGTCGAGAGATGATGGGAAGAATCATCGCGACTTCGCACCTAACTAGTTTTTAAGTTTTTGATGGCTGAAATTGGGATGGTTTCGGTTTTCGGGATTTCTTGCATTTCATATGCATATTGCAATGTTTCACTTAACAATACATCATGGCACATTATGATTTATTTAAGCTACGGTTATTTATTTCCGAGAGAGATTCGTATCGATAGATATGATGGGTTATTTATTTCATTTTTCCACATGTATAGGAATTTTAAAAACGAAATTTAGAAAGCTATTATGGATACAGTTTATGCAAAACACAATCAATAAAAAGGCTCCCACGAGAAATGCGGTATTTTGTTTTAAGGTAATAAAATTTATTTTGTTGTATTTAAAATAAACAATTTGTAGGATAAAAATGTTATTCATGAGTTAGAAAAGGGATTAAACAATTTCGAGAAATATTGAAAATAAAAGATGATGTTTTATGATGAAGAATTCGATCATTGGAAAATTAAAAATATATATGATATACGTATTTACGTATAATATTTGAAAATATACAAATTTGGTAACTAATGCCTAATATTATAAATCTCGCGCAGATAGAGTTTTAAAAAAAATTAATTTTTCTCTAATTAACATGTAATTCTATTTTAAGTAAAGTTATATTCGATTGTTCTACTGTCTCGACAATATTAAAAAGTTTCGTAAGAAAAGCTGTAAGATATTCATCATTTTTTAAATTTATAACGAACATCAGGTTAGATTCGAAATATGCTCTATTAAGTTGAGACAAATTATAAATACATCTTGGTAATTTTTTAGCAAGAAAGCTTTGTGCGCTTGACAATAGTGACATCTGTGCAATTTCAGTACAGCTATAAGCATCTTAATTCATTGAAAGTTGTATCTTAGTTCATTAAAACTGGTATTATATAAAGCCATTTTATGATAAATTCTTTCGAAAAATTAAGATGAAATGGAAGATCTATTGCAACGGAATTAGAGTTTTTTTCAATATTATTTATCGATTTTTGAATTAATAATAATTAAAACAATTGACGCAATTTTATACTATAACAAATAAATAAATGTTTTTTAATTACCTTTTAGATTTGTATTTATCATCTTAAATTTGAAAATATAATACTTTCATTAATACAGCGCTGAAAATATGAAGCTTTTTTTGTAAAAATGATAGTTTTCTAACACGAAACAAATACATAATTATTTTTATTTCAAGATTTATTTAATTTATTTAAAATAATTGTGATTATTTAACTAATAGTATAAGTATAATAACAATAATAATAATAATAATAATAATAATAATAATGTTTGGGATAGGTATTGTTTACGATTTATGTTTGATGAATTTAGTTGACATAACTTTAATGAACTATCATAGAAGTGTAGTACGGCTTATGCTTCTCTTCCTTATCATTACTTTAATAAATAGAAATTTATGTACAGGAGAGAGAGCTTCATTGAATCTCGTCTTTGTCTTTCCTTATTTCACATACGTAAATGGCTTCAGAGTAACAAGGATGAAAATATATTCAGTAGGGACGATTCAATGAAGTGCAATGGAGTGCAATTGGATGTATACCTAGTTGCGTCGAAAGTTAAACAACTTGATCTTCCTTTCTTTATCTATTTACATGCAATAAAAGAAAGAGAGAAGGATCCCGAAGTGTTTAGCTTTCAATTTAACTGACAGTACGTACCGGAAATATCCTTAATATCAAATATTACTTTCATACACACAGATTGAACAATGATAACTTTGAAATAAGAAATAAGTTGACTTATTTTCCAACCAATGACGAATTTTGTGCGAGCATCGAATTAATTCGGAATGTTAAAACTAATTATAGGATTTTTAATTTTTCCAACCTGAATCTATAAATCATTACTTTTTTGTATTATTAAGATGAAAATAGCACTTTGGTATATTTATAGTGTTGTTGACATTGTGAACATTGAAACTAAAAAAATAATTCTAATTGGAAAATAAACAAATAAAAACATTAGTTATAATTGTGAATTATATTTGTCTCATAATAAAAATTACGATACATAGTTTTGATCGAAATGGTTTGTAAATTTCAGACCAATTATACAAATTCTAAATTCAAACTGTAATTAAACTAAAATAAAACTGTCTAAATTTAATCATAATATTTCTATGATTTCTTTTGGAGAATTGAATGAGTCGACTTAGAAAGATTATGAAATAATGTGTATATCAACTTTGCCAAGGAAACTTTGGAAATTAAATACAGATATTTCCGTTGGTTTAGCTGCTGGCGTATAAGGTATATATTTAATTAATTCATATGGTACATGAGTATGGGTTGCTAACGTGTTATGAATATTATAATATATCAAATCTATATAACATCTAAAAGTATTTTATTTCAAGCTTCATTTATTAATGTGTATTTATTTATTATTACGTGCATTGAAAATAAATTTAAAGTTAATTATTTAAATATATGATAAAGCAGTTTTCCAGCAAGTAGAATTCATTAAAATGATAAAAGCGAGAAAAATAATGAGATGAAAATTTAATTTACATCTTTTAAGGAACGATGATAAAATTGTAAATATCAAAATACATTATTTGCTTGAATAATTAATGCTGTTAAAAATAATACGTAATCATACCTTTATTTTATAATATCCATTATTGAAATTGAATTTCAATTTTTTTATTGCCGAATTTTCTGTGTAGCAAGAACTAATAATAAATACAGTCATTCCAGTTAATTATTTCTCATGCAGTTTTAATCAAACCGATCAGTAAACGAAGAATTAATCAAGAGCTAAAGTGGATAAGTTCATGAATTTCATTTGTCGATTTGGCGAGAATTGATGAGGCAACCTTCCGCGCATGTAGCGTCGCTCAATATTTAATAAACTGCGGCCTATTTTTTCGATACATTTATTCCCTTTCGGAAACTACGGAAGATTATATAAGTCGAGCGAGGGGCGATGCGCTAGACGCCCTGCAGGTTATACGGTTTGCTTTCCGGCGTCGAGCGCCAACGATCGTCTTGAATTTAGCTTCGAGAAAAACGAGCGCGACAAAGTTCCGAATCATCTTAACTTAAGTATCGCGAGAGCTAATCTAATAGAAAAGTGTGCAAAGTGTTCGCCGCGCGATGGTCGATTAATGGTAAAGAGTCACGGGGGATAAAAAGTCACATAATTTCATGCACGAAAAAACCCCCGGATTGGCGACCTAAGTTTTAACGACTTCGGATATTTTGATGTACGCGTCTTTGCAAACGAGAGAAAAGTTTAGGCGATTGATTTAGTGTCGTATGATGTTAGACGAGCGAGGTTTTATTTATCGCGAAAAAAAGTGGTCAAGAATTTTAAATAAAAATAAAAAGGCTTTCGCTTAGTGTATAACAATATAGAATACAAAGTTTGGTTAGAAAATACTATGCTGTATTTCCATTTTTTGTCACATGGATTGCTACAAAATATTATTATTCTGTACAATAATATACCTGTTCCTTTGATTGCCTCTACCTTAGTGATTAAAACTATATAGCTATCTCTTTATCTGGATAAAAAGAGACAAAAGTTATGTACTTGAAATAAAGGGATTAAAGGAACTGGTTGTGCAATCGCTATGAAATCTGCTATATTTAATGCGACTTCTATCAATTTTACGGTATCTTATTATTTATTGAATAGTTTGTATGAGTGTGCAACATTATATACTCACAAGCAACTCCATAAAAATGAACAAAATTGTATTAATTAAAAGGAAAAGATAATTGTAGATTTCATAACAATGAGTGATCACAAATGAAAATGTATTTGGAATCTATTTTTATCTTACAAGTAAGGAAGTTTTCTTTGAGAATGTGACTATAAAAAATATCGAATCATAAATACGTTTGAGTAATAAACATGTTTTATTATGATAAACTTTTCTTGTCTTGTAGTTCAATCGTAATATATGTGTATGGTCAATAAATAGCCAATCGGAATTGCGTCGTTGAGTTGCTATTTCTTTCACGCTTGATGTTTACCGACGCGTAAACAAATAAAATCCGCCGAGTCATTGACAATAAGGATTTTTAATAATGAGAGACAGGTCTTGGCTATTCGGTAAATTCATTGTGATTTTTTTACGACGCCGTTCATTATAGATTCATAAAGTAAAAAAGCAGTGTACGCTATCGACGGACAGACGAACATTGCGTAGCGCATACAATTTTTTTTGTTAAGAAAAAAAATATATATGGCAGGGGAAATATATATGTGGATCAATTGTTCGGTAGTTTGGCGTTGCAATGCTGTGCAAAAATGATAAGAAACTTTGATCTATACTATACATTTTACATAGTTTTTAAAACCATAGATATTAATAGCAATTCGAACAGGTTTTTTTTACCTTTTTTCCCATTACAATTGCTCTACAACTTTTTTATTTCAGTAACGAATTTTGTGTTTGTTAAATCAACATTTATTGAAAATTTCATTAATAATCATTTTCCTAGTGATTATTTGCAACGTGAACAAATTTTTTGTTCCAAAAATTTGATTTTATGAGGAGGAAAAATTGCTGTGGTAATTTTACTAACAAATTAGATGAGCTGATTACAATTGTTAATTCTCGTTAGGTTAATTGTCAAAGTCAGTCAAATTTATTGACAGACAAAATTGCAATTACCGGATATACGAATGACATTTAAATTGAATTCCGTTGAATTCAAAATTAAGGTGAAAATAATAAACAATAAATAAATTATTTATAAAATTCAAAATTGAACAACAAGTTGAGTAATTAGGTGTTATATTGCTTTACGAATCTTTTCTGTTTCTTTTTATTTTTAAGATTTATTATATAAAATAGAAATTCATAATGTTGTTCATAAAGTTAAATAGTACGGTGATCAATAATATTTTCAGAACTTCAGACGAATATATAAAATTATGAAAAATTTCATGTGCGACATTGATTGATTGGACAACATCAAAGAAACTCGTTTTAGAAGAAACTTAAAATCGTACAATATTAAAATCATATCAATATTAACTGAGTTCCGATTTGTTCAATAATTTTAATTAAACTAATTTTTTGAACAAATTAAATACTAAACGAAAATAGTGAACGATTATATTATATAATAAGTTATTGATTTGTCCTTTTGTAACATTATGACTCTTTGCATTGTAATTAATTTATAATTATTTGAACAATATTATGATTAATGTGTGCAATTTTCATTCAAATGCAAAGTTTTGAGACAACAACAAAAGAAAATAAATAAAGTATTTTTAAAGACAAAAACCCCTTTTTCTGCCTAAATTTGAAATCTGCAGATGTTTCGTCAAACCGGCAGTTTTATACACAGCAAACATTTTCCTAATTAAGCACAATTGTTGTGTCCAAGTAATATAAAAAAGCTTTCCATTGTTCTGTATTAAAATTCGCACAAAAATTTAGTTCGTCCGACAATAAAACTAAATTACACTTATACCTTCAGAACATACATAAATACATAAAATAAATTAACTAGAGTTTTTACTGTTTTTCATAGTAAAAAAGATGAACCGGGGACTAATAATATTAAGAAATTCCGAGAAAAACAGTTAATTTATCATAATTATAATTTACTTTGAGAATTCAAAGACAAAATAACTATAATAATAATAAAAATAATTTATTATAATAATAATAATTGATATATATTTAGTTAAAATATCAAAATTTTGTCAAATGAAGTCCAGATCTAAAAAAAAGTTTTATATAGGGGTAAAGATGTTCAGAAACTTATTTATGCACTCAAAATACGATATGCGGTAATAAATTGGAGAAACAAGTTTTTCACCACTGTGGGAAATATAATTGTTTTAAAATGAAACAATACGCGTACTAAAATATATCAGTTTATTAAAAGAGCTACAATGTTCATCGTTCGTCGTAAAAAATTAATTTGTTTGGCCCACCACAATTAAGAAGGCCTTACTCTGGAAAAATGTTCATTTTTAAGGTGGATTTCAGAATTAATAAAAAGAATTTTATTCAAACTGACATCCACATATTATATAAGTAACTATATCATTCCTGATACGGAATTTAAATATGTATAAGAAACACTTAATTAAATAACATTACTAGTAAAATCCCAGTTTTTCTGGGATTCTGAAAATTTTGTAAAATGAAGTCCAAATTTAAAAAAAATGTATTATATCACTTGAAGGTTGTTTAGAAACACTTTCTTCCTCCCAAATAATAATTTACGGAAGCGAATTTGCAAAAAAAATATTTCATCCCTATGCTTATTTTATTTTTCAAAAACGTGAAATCTGGATATCAAAAATTAATGAAATTTGTTGAGGTATCCCATTTTCCGATAACTATTCGTGATATTCTTTTTTACAAGGAAACGCCGAATTATCTCTTTTTTTGACAATTACTCACGTTATCCCCTTTTACAAGGAAAAGTTATTATTAGCAGGCTGCGGGTGTTTATGCAACATTATTATGGAACTAAATATTTTGCATAAAATGCATATTCTGCATATTACAAAGACTTTTCATAAGATGCATATTTTATTACTGTTATTATTATTTTATCATATTTCGATTGATAAATAATTTTTTGTATTCTTATTAGTGATCACTGATCACTATAAGGTTAGGCATAAGTAGCACTTACAATTCCTTTTGTACTTAATTTAAGGATGAAAAATTTTGAATTATTAGAATACTTAAGTACTTTATTTAAATATTTACAGGTAAATATTTACAGAATTCAATACATACTAATGTACGATTAAACAGTGCAGTGCTCGAAAATTACCTGAGTAGAATAATCTATAAGGTAAAAATTTACAGATACGTCGAGAGAGAGATATATATATATAATAATAATGAATACAGAGATCGGTGTGATCAGCAGAGTTGGGCAAGCTAAGTACCTTTTTGCTCAATTACTCAAGTACTTGAGTACTTTTGATCTAATTATTCAAGTACTTTAGTACTTTTGATCTACTTAAGCATTTTATATCTAATTTCTCAAGTACTTGAATACTTGATTAATTAGACCCAAAGTACTTAAGTACTTAAGTAATTAGGTGCCAAATACTTCAGTACTTTAGTAATTAGATCCAAAGTAGTTAAGTACTTCAGTACTTTAGTAATTAGATCTAAAGTAGTTAAGTACTTCAGTACTTTACTCAAGTACTGAAGTATTTGGCACTTAATTACTCAAGTACTGAAGTATTTTGTGGAGTAATTAGATCGAAAGTACTTGAGTAATTGAGCAAAAATGTATTTAGCTTGTCCAACTCTGCTGATCACACCGATCTCTGTATTCATTATTATTACATATCTCTCTCTCTCTCTCGACATATCTGTAAATTTTTACCTTATAGATTATACTACTCAGGTAATTTTCGAGATCTACACTGTTTAATCGTACGTTAATATGTATTGAATTCTGTAAATATTTACCTGTAAATCTGTAAATATTTACCTGCAAATCTGTAAATTTATTGTCATTTAAATTATAAGTATATATTATAATATTGTTATTAGTATTTTGTATTTACTTAGTTGAGTTAACAATTTTTTCTTTCATTTCTACTATAAGCAGGTAACATTCTGTTAATAAGGCACATATATTGATATGTTTATTTTGCTATTTTGCATATGTTCTGCATACAAAATGAATATTGATTGTGCATATATTTTGCATACATTGATATGCATTTATAAAATAAATTAAAAATATAAGTTATATTGATATATGTCAATATTACAGCTAAATTTCCACAAATTCTTTAGACTCTAGTTATTATATTCCTTTTTGCAACCATATTTTGAGACATCACTTTTTACAACAGTTTTCTGAGGTGTCCCTATCAAGTTTATAAAAAAAAATTATAAAAAGGATATCCTTCCTTAAATCCAACCACAACACACTAACTTTACAAAACAATGAAAATTGG
This sequence comes from Habroteleia sp. ZL-2020, assembly GCA_022817445.1. Classification (NCBI taxonomy): domain Eukaryota; kingdom Metazoa; phylum Arthropoda; class Insecta; order Hymenoptera; family Scelionidae; genus Habroteleia; species Habroteleia sp. ZL-2020. The sequence goes on from JABFPK010000319.1 coordinate 13,445, forward strand.
TGCATAAAAATGCAATTATCTCAGAAATCACATGAGAGTTACAAACGAAAATTGTAAATTTGCGATTACCGTAAAATTTTGTATCGATTTCATATATTAAATAACAATATTGTGTGGGAGTATCCTAATTTCATCAGTTTTTTAAACATTTGATCATATTGCAAATAAAGGTAGTAAAACCTATTCTATTACGTGTCTATCGCTGTAGAAATTATTTATATAATTTTGAACGTTGAACGACTTTTTTGACTACTTGCTAATGAATGAGGTATCAAAATGAATGTGCATATTTGATCTCAAAATTATAGATATCCAACTGAATATATAATACATTGTCTTTTAAGCCTTTGGGATTCGGAGCTCGTGCATGAGACTTACAGGATCTCTGAATAGCAGTTTGTTTCCTTTTTCCCTTGTGTTTCGAGCTATTCAACGTTTAGTAACGCCGCTACGATGAAACACGCGCTTAGGTCAACCTACAAAGTGATCCTTACTCAGCCAACCTCCTTCTCTTTTCCTCTCCCTCTCTCTTTGTCCCGATCGAGTGTATCTTGTAACGCTACTGTATAGTGTATGCGCGCATTCGTACACGTTTGTGTGGAAGGAAGCGTAAGGTAATAAGTCAACGCATTGTATTCGCTTGCAAAGACCAGGCAACATGCGTTGATTCGACATTAATTGCGTTCCAAAGTGAAAATCGCCAATTAATTATATTATATTGTACGTGCAAAATGAGTTCTTCATTATAATATTTGGTTTAGCGAAGTATCGCTTACGGAAATTAAGAATATAATTAGAGCGAATAAGACTTCTAAATTGAGGTTAAATTTGTTTAAAAAATGTAATTTTTCGATAATAAATTTTAATTTTTGGCAAACGCTTTGCTGTTGTCTTTTTCTTATTTACAAAGCCTTTTTGTATTATGTGCAAAATTTGCAAGGTGTGAAATGATTTTGCAATAAATTAACTTGCAAATATAGCAGGATAAATTAACAGTCAAATATGAAACAGTTGCTTGTGCATCCAAGTTTATACAAGACAATGTTTCTGGTGCAATGGTCACAGAATTGCAGGAGACGTTACTATTTTAGAGAACCAATTTCTTTAGAAGCATACATTTCAAGTTTATTATAATGCTTAGTAATTATTTTAATGTAATGTGAAATACATATGCGGAATGTGTATGTTACGTGTGAGAATTAAAAATAATCATATCAATTTATAATTAGTATTATTATAAATTTATATGATTACAGCGAAATGAATTGCTCGAAATTTGAAAATGAGAAATTAATTCTGTGAACATTAATGTAATTGCAAAAGCAACTGTCTTAACTAAATATCTTTAGTAAAAATATCTATATTTTTTAATAAAAAATTAAAATTTCTTGTCTAAAATGAGAAATTTGTAATTTTTTAATATATAAAATACTTTGTACAAAAAATTGAAAATCATGTTATTTAAAAATGTCTATAACAGCATTCATATTTTATGTAATAATTTTAAAAATTTATGTATGAGAAAATGTGTTGAGTAATAAACATGTACGCGTTTAAAAAACATCAAATGTTTTATAATAATAATATATGCTGAATTTCGTTAATTAAGTTTAAATTGCAACCAATATTTTTCGAAAGATGAGAAGTTTTATGTGTCCATAAATATGTTAATGAAACTGAACGTATATATAAGGAGTTAATTTACTTATCGTTAACTGCGTTATAACATTAAACTTACACAGCACGTTGCTTAATAATTTTAAATTATTTTTAAATTAAATAAATAATTTATAATTCATATTAAACTTTTCTAGACAAAATGTGAATAACACTTATTCAAAATTATTATTTTATTTAAATGTAAATAAAGATGATAATTGCATTTAAATTGACATTCTGAAACATAAAACCATTCTCCACCGTTGGCGAAAAAACTAAATTAAAGTTATAGATCGTTCTAATTTGATAAAAAAGACATTTTTGTTGAGGAAAAATTTGCAACGGGCTAAATGAATTCGCACATAAAAAAAGGAAGTTGTGATTTCATTGATTTGCGATATAATTTTTTATAAATAATCGAACGAACAAGTAAACGCGTTGTTTCGCATCAACTCAATTTATGAGACCATTTGTTTGGATCCGAGTTTATCAGGATTTTCGTTGGATTTCTGCTGCAATGAAATAAACAACATTTTTCAGCTCATTGTCTCAATTTAATGAAGTTTTACATTCGCATATTCGATTATCCATACATGGGGTAAACAAATTCACAGCGTTCGTATGCTAATAAATTCACAAATGTATTATTCACTTGTTAAAAAGTAAAAAATAATAAAAATATTAACAAAATAAACAGAATTCATAATGTTTTAGAACAATAAACATTTTTAACGCTAATGGAATAAAACTAAATTTTGTTTAAGCTAGAAATGACTTATTTTAAGAATCGTATTTTTTAAATTAAGACGCTGAGCTTCTTATTACGAGATAGCATAGTCTGAAATAAAGATAATGCGGTCTTAAAAGTAAAGCTCGCGTTTTAAATCAAAACATTTCAATTTAAGATAATGCTATCTTAAAATAACACTGGAGTTTAAAATCATATCAATCACACATATTATCTCCATTTAATAGAAACTCTCATACATCTTAAAATTAAGACGCATTCATATCTTAATTTAATCTTTTAATGAAATAGAAGAAATTAGTTGGAAGTGTAAAGATAACCATTTGTTTAACACTTATTGGTGTCTTAATGTAAGGATAATAGATCTTATTTTCAGATGTCAAGTGTAATGCCAGACAAAAATAAAGTTATTACACATTATAGTTAAGAACCGTACTAATATTTAAATTTAAGATGAAATACTACACGCCGACCAAGTCAGAAATAACTTAACCCATCTTTGGGATAATTTTCCAATAATATGCAATGATTTCTCTCCAATATAATTTTCATTTTACACGATTCTATCATTATTCTATAACCCTTTGAAATAAATATCTGAAACAAAAAATGTTAGCGGCGAAATCGCTTCAAATTATAACATTAATATTAGGTTGTCAAATATCTCCCTTCCGCCTTTTTGTCTTTTAAATTTCGCGGCTATGTACAAAGCGCTACAGAGCTCGTATCTGGCAATAGTATACATCATTTGAAAGGTCTTGACATAATCTAC
>JABFPK010000320.1:0-16601 GCA_022817445.1 Habroteleia sp. ZL-2020
ATTAATTTAAAACTTTATTGCAAACATATTTATTAAGTATTTCGTATTTATTATATATATTCTATGCTTTATTTATTTATTTATGAAATATTTATTAAATATTTTTCTAATATTTTACGCTATTAGGAAAGAAAAACATTAAATTGCACCAAATAATGATGTTATGATGGCGCAGCAAGAATTTACTTGCCTGATCGGGTAGGGTCCAGAGAGTCATTTAAAAGATTACCATATAATCCAAGTGTCTTCAGTGGCCCAATGGTTAGCACGTCCGACTAACAACTCGAGGACCCTAGTTCGAGTTCCTCAGCGGCTACGGCTTAAATTTTTTTTGTTCTTTTAAAAGGGACTGGGAAATAGTACGGCATTAGTCTGGATCTGGCGCATAATCGAAACTGTTGCCAGACTTGAGCCCAGACTCTCGCCCTATTATTGCCATTCTTCTGCCCTATATTTGCCTTATTTCGGCCAGACATCTATCAGACTTCGGCCATATAAACGCCATACCAACGCCATACTATTTTTTCCACGCGGGCATGGAAGTCCTAAAAACCTATAGGTCAAATTTAATTCTACAATGAAATATAGGAACTCCCATTTGAGCAAGTTAAACCCCTGCCTCTACCCCAGAATATAAAAAAGAAAGATCAGCCGTAGTCACTGGATATGTTTTCTAAAATATTCAACACGTACTTCTTTGTTTTTGATCTGTATTTCACGACTTATTTGACCAGAACTTTTTATTCCCCGCGTATATGAACGTATAATGAAAATCAATTATTCTTAATTAAATGTACATCGCAAAGCATTCATAAAGACATAATTGTATTAAGAGTGCAATAATATATATTAATTAGAAAAGAACGCTAAATTCAATATAAATTTATTTAAATCAAATTATAAATTCATTCGATAAATTGATTTTCTAAATACTGTGACATTATAATGCATTATTTGATTACGCTAATGCGACTATTTCTCTTTCAATTTGTAACAATTTGTAACAAATACATGTATAATTCCCATTAAATGTATTAATCTTTATTACCATTCATTTATTTATAACAATTGTTCGTAAAAACAGTACGTAAAATAAGGAAAATATATCTTATACAATCACTGTTTTCACAGTAATCCAGGGGTATTAAAAATATAAACATAAAAATTACTATTTTTAACACAAAGAAATTCTATTTCATTACTTGATTTTCAAAGTGAAGTAAAATTAATTTGCTGTTAAAAGCAGTAATTTTTCTGTTTAAGCTTTTAATGTTGCTACTTTACTCGTTTAACGAGTAATTATATGTGATATATTTTTACGTAAATAGGTTTCTCTATTGTGCTTTAAAATTAACTACTGTATTTACTTGTTGGCCGTCGTGAGTAGTTCTCCCGTCCGAACGACAGCCTTCTCATTCTTAACTTAACATATGAAATATTGAATATTGAATGAAATATTGAAACCAACCCACGTACATCGTCTAATTGGTTTCTATGGATGGTGAAGGGTTCCTACACGCGCACAAATGCTACAATTTGGTAGATAAATTGACATGTCAGTTAATGTCTATTAAAATGGCACAGAAATTATTTTTAAGGTGCAAAACTTGAAGATTAAAATTTCGATAAACATGATTGAGTATTGTGAATTTGTATCTAATTGCGTGTCAGATAAAAATTTATCGGTCCATTTTTATGCAGTTGTATGAAAAGATAAACTCCAGTCGCCTTTCGGTTGACATTACAGCGATGCTCGTGAGGATTCGTTCGGCATAAATAACATTTCTCGTCTACAAATCCGTGAAATACGAACTTTCATCGACAATAAGGAAGAGTTCGCACGATATACCAAGCACAGGTTTTGACCTACTTGATTATAGTCACGACAACGGTCAGAGATCGTATTTGTCTTTGTGACCGAATTCACCTGCTCTACGGTCTTTTTTGACAAATCCTGAAGAATATTGAATACACCCTATGACTATAGTCACGTTAAAAAGGTATTTCTTTTGTAAGTATATCTCTCAAATGAAAAATTTGTGAAGAATTTTATAATTATTCTTTTTAATTTTTTTTAATTTTCAATTTACACTAAGTAGTTTATAATATTGTTTTCATTTAAACATTTAAAATTGCAATAATAATACAATTTAATTTTAAAATGAAAAACAAAATGTCACAATTTGTTCAAAAAGTGCTAATTCCATAATTAATCTATATTCCCTTTTTTGCTCTACATTTTTTGCTCCTGTATATAATAAAAAATTATTTATTAATATAACGAGTGTCAAGTAAAGTATAAAATGGGAAAATTGGACAGCCAGACAATTTATGGTTTTTAAATTATAAAATATGGTTTTCAGATATCATTAAGATTACTCCTTAGAATAAAGAAGATAAATGGTGCAATTTTTTACATTAAATTTTACATTTTTACTGTATTGAGAGAGAAATTGGATCAGAAGAATCCCGATACAAGCAGCTAAAATTTCTGGTAATAGAAAATATATGTAAACTTTACTGTCGATTTTAGTTGTAGATATATTTCATAGTGAAAGTTTATAACACTTATTGCCTTCGTGCATCGAATCAAATTTTAGCTATTTTTTCCATTTACGATGAGATAAATAACATTTTCAAAATAAATATTAGTATTACAAGCTGCAGAGAAAACGATACTTAAATAGTATAAATAAATATTTGCATGTATTATTTATTCGTGTATAACTAATGCAGTATATAACTGTTTTACCTCATAACAATTAGTCTTGTCAAATATTGTTTCTTTATTAATACTCACAATATAATCATTATATTTCAATTTTATAAAATCCATAGAATTTTTATTACCCGCGTGTGAATATTTTTCTCACATATTACACACTTACAAAAACCTTGGTCAATTTTAATCATATATTCCTCTCAATGCAAAAATAATAAAATATATTATAAAAAATTAAAAAACTTATTTAAATTAATGTAAACAACTTCTCTAAGAACATTCACATTTTTGCCTTTTATTTTCTTTGTGATTATTTTAAATATTCAATATAAGTATCGCATTTTGAAACATAAGTCTATATTACAATTTAGCGTCAATTTCAATAATCTATGACTTTTACTACAGAAATTAATGAGACTAAATAATCGCGATTGTTATCTGTCTCTCTTTCACCGAAAGTATTCGTAAGCGAAATGTCAAAGTCGTGAAAATACATTCGATGCGTTTTGACCCACTTCCGGTACAGTCACGTTCACGGCCACAGATTGAACTTCGTTCGTGTTATGTGAAAAGACTTACCGAGAATTCGCACATATCTCGTCGGCTTGTAATTACAGGGGAGCTTGCATCACGAACACCCCTATGGGATGATTTCGATTAATTCAAATTTCATATACAATGTGTTATTGCCAGGTCAAAAAATGGTTCGTTAAATCGAGACTGAATACAATGAAGCCAAAATGAAAGTGTGTTTATGCAAATGATAAGAATGTGAAATGGTTAAAACGAAGTTGCAAATTGCAATAACGTTGCACGAGTTAAGTTAAAATTGCACCGGATACAAGCATTTTGTTATTTCGATTAAAAAGCATATACTTTCTGTGAAATAAAGAGTTAGCTTTTGTTCAGTTAATGCTCGACGTGACGTCTGTTAATCTATATTTCATTTATAAAAAATTAAACAAAAATTATACTTTATAAACAAATATTATTTCAACAATTTTCTGAAAAATTCTTAACATATATATAAAATGGCAAGATTAAACTTATTAAATTTTAATATACTTTGAAAATATTTTTTACTGGCATCGCTGCATTACAAAATTACTTTTTTCATACTTTTTCTTGTAAGAACTAATAAAAAGAAATAAAATATGTTGTATTTTTTGATGCGAGTAATCAGAAAGACTTCTTAATCAAATAAAAACATAAAAACAATCTTTTGACAAAATTTTAATAGCAAAATTGCAAAGTAACATTTTTGGAATTTCTGCCATTTTTCATTACTTTTATTTAACTTTCACACGACAATTTTTGTAATTTATTATTCTCACTCGCATAATTTAATATTTTGTGACAAGAACATGTATGCGAAAGATAAAAGTCTGTCCTACTTCATGGTACAAGCGTTTTAACCTCTAGTATCGAACCTTAAAAAGAAATGCTAATAATAGCAGCTTGAATTTCGAATGCGGTAGCTTTCAATGTTTTAACAATCATTTTTACCAGCAATTTCGTACGTAATAATTTATGCGGCGTCAGTTTTCGTTGGATTATTGTATGATAATATTATTTTACGTTTCATAGTTCTAACTGGCATGATTTACTTACTATTTATACACTGTAAATTTTACAAACAAACGGAAAAAATAATTTATGTATTAAAAAATGATATTATATTTTCATAACAAAACGTTGTCTTCGCATTTTTGTTTGAAAAACATTAAAAGTAAAATGCTCTAATATGCTAGAATCGTTTAAATTAATGAAATTGTTTATTATTCATTTAATTATTAAAATTCACTTTTTTTGCTTTTATTTATAATAATTTAAAAACATTATTTTTTATTTAAATTATCTAATGCTAGTCGAATTGAAATTTATTTCATACAATTCATAATTATATTAATTTCTAATCAAAACATTTTATATGAATAATTGTGTTAAGATATTTATATAATTAACTAACCATTTTTATTTATGTTTTATAACCGACAACTTATAATTAGTTACTTTATGATTCACCGATAGTTTACATACAATATATTCTTTAAGACTTACATTATCGAGTTATGAGAAAAATATAAGAGATATAGTCAATTAAATTATAAAGATAATTAATTTGAAAGTTGACACTAAAACACAATGTGCATAGTACATTAAGGTCATTAGTAGTACTAACTCGGTAGCCAAAAGTGGATTAATGCTAATAAACTGTTTCAGTCGCATTTAATTTCGTAAAAAGCACTTAAACTATAAAAAATAATATTTGTTATTAAATTGTCATTTGTAACACTCCGAACACACAGTTGTTCCATTTTTCACTACCACAATCATTTGACAATAATTGTTTGAAATTGACCTAAAGATGAGCATAATATTGCTTTAATATTGTTTGCAAGTTTCATTACTTTCTGTTGATTTACCCTAATTCTAAAATTGACATGGTGTAAACATTTTCTGCTTGGATACAAAAGTACCTATAAAACGGAAATTAGTTAAGAAATGAGATCAAATACTGAAAAACTTTTTGAATATAAACAAAACGAAAATAAATTTTTGACATTATTGATCAGTTTTAGAATCAAAAAACAAAAAAATATATTTAAATAGTTTATATGTAATGATACTCTTGTTTTGAATGGGACGTTACGGAGCACGTTAGTAAACTTCTCTCTCTCTCTCTCTCTCTCTCTCTCTCTCTCTCTCTCTCTCTCTCTCTCTGTCTATCTTTTATTCGATTTTTATTAAGCGTAACTGTAAATGGAAATTTTGTTATCATATTACATTTCTTTGCATAAAATTTCCAGAAGAAACATTTTAAAATTAGATTTATAAAGATTAAGCAAACAAGTTTGCTGCTTTCCGTGCCTGCTGTTTAAAAAATATTTAACATTTTTTTTTTGTATTTTTATACGATGTCTATATTTCTCAAGATATTCAAACGTTTTCCTGATTTTTTCCTTTTATCCTGCATAATCTAATCGTAAATTTCTGAATATTCGCTTCTAAAATAGTTATAAAAGAGTTGAATTAAATAAATAATAAATAGTATTAACTTTTTTTTAACTATTAATTCACATTTCACCAACTTTATGATTTATGATAATTTATATTTGCACATCAAGCTTACATCAACCAATGTCGGTGACTGAAACAAGCATTCAACTTCTCACAAGACAGAATTCGTAATAAAAAGTTCAATCGAATTAAAATGGGTATTGCAAGGCCAAAATTTAAGATGCCTTAAATTAATTTGCTCGTGACAACGTCTAACATATAATTCAATAAATAAAGACACAATAAATGATAAAAAATTGTCTATTCTAAGTGCAATGATCAACTCATCTTCGATATCGAAATTGCTTTAGTAATAGTTGAGTCACGTAGAACCTCAAGCGGAAGTTACTGGCGATTTAAGAGAAGACTGTTACTACCGCACTCTATCAACTTTGTTCAAGTGTGCGTTATTATTAGCCCGAGTAGAATAAATCCAGGTCTAGGTAAGGCGTATTCCATTGCGAAATTCCTGCAGCTCAAGGACGCGCGTGAAGTTCATCGATTTATTGGATTCACTGGAATGTTTCGTGTTTTTTTTTATTTCCCACTTTTCCAAGATTTCAGCCTTTAGCCCTTTCTGCCCCGAGATCGCAAAAGTCACATTTAGAAAAAATCGTTACTTAAGAATATTTTCTGGGTGATTGATTTTTTACCTCTTATACAGCTATAAATACTATAGAGATCTGAATTAAACTAACGAATTTTCTACAAATTTTGTTGAAACAATGTTTTTGATTAAAAAGATATTAACAATTTAATTTAAAAATATGAAAATAAGTTTTTATGCATTTTTCACTATTTTTCGGGGACCAATTTATTCAAAAATCTGTAAAATCGTTGCTTTCTTCATAATAAAAAGAAGTTACTACGTCATTGTGGAAAACGTCACTATTTTTCTTACAATTTTTAAAATGTATTTGAAATGAAATAATGTTTTTTGATTAAAAAGATATTAACAATTTAATTTAAAAATATGAAAATAAGTTTTTATGCATTTTTCACTATTTTTCGGGGACCAATTTATTCAAAAATCTGTAAAATCGTTGCTTTCTTCATAATAAAAAGAAGTTATACTACGTCATTGTGGAAAACGTCACTATTTTTCTTACAATTTTTAAAATGTATTTGAAATGAAATAATGTTTTTTGATTAAGAAGATATTAACAATTTAATTTAAAAATATGAAAATAAGTTTTTATGCATTTTTCACTATTTTTCGGGGACCAATTTATTCAAAAATCTGTAAAATCGTTGCTTTCTTCATAATAAAAAGAAGTTACTACGTCATTGTGGAAAACGTCACTATTTTTCTTACAATTATTAAAATGTATTAGATGGTCTGAAACATAAATAAAATTCTAGTTTACTTCTGATTGTGTACTCCCCGAGAAAAATAAAGTCACGAAACTTCATTATTACACAAGTGGTGACAGGTTAGACAGGTTGCTGCTACAGGCAGACCATCAGAAAAAGAATAAGTGTAGAGCTTAATAGATGTGTGTGAAGCAAAAACTGTTATATTCCCTCAATTTAAAACACTTTTGTAGTATGTTTTAAATACTTCAAGCTGTTTTTATGAAGAAAATGTCAAGATAACGCATCTCAAAGTATTAAAAACACAATTGACATGACAATTATTAAAGTGCATCTGTGAAATCAAAATTAGGTATCACTGAAGTTAATTAGGGTCCTTCGGATTAGGCCCCAGAAGTGGTTAGATCTTTTTCCTTACCATAAAAAGTCATTAGTAATCATCCTTCTAACCCTTAGTTTATTTTAAATCTAAAAATGTGAATCATTCTAATATTTTATCAATTGTTATGGTTCTTCCTAATAAATTTATGTCCAACTTAATGGCAAACGACATTTATGGATGTACCTTGCTTGTATTATGCTAGGTATTACTATGTATCTTACATGTATTATGCAAAATAGACACTTTTAATGTAGAATATATTCGAGAATTATACAAAGTTTGTAATCATTATGCAAACAACAACGTTTGCATTCATCACCACCTGTTGTTAATTATTAAATGAATTTTTAAATTCAAACAAAAGCCATTTTTAAGTCTAATGTCGTTCAAAACATTACAGATTAGATTAGAAGACGTACATCACGTTTCTACCACCTAATTATTTCTCATTGAACATTGTATAATGGCCGGATACGTGCTCTGCTAATGTATCCTTATCAAATTTACATAATTATATCATTTTGGCATGATATATAATAACAGTCACTATAAAAAATAATACAAATTGGAAAGATAATTGAAAAATGCTAGCCACACAATGCTAGAACAGTGTAGTCATTTTGTGGCACCTGCGAGCCATTGTTTGATGAATTATTTAATAGCGTATGGAATTAAAAAGCAATTCTCAAAGCCGTACAATAAAATGTGTCGAACAAAGTATCAAATCAATGAGTTAAAATTACAATGCGACTGCAATTTCTTCTAGACAAAGCAGAACGATAAAACAACAGGAACAAAACTCTCTCGCGTGGCATTTCCAACTGAAAGTCACCATCGTTCACCCATTCAAATCCGTTTTTCCACATTCACGTTCGCAAATGCTTCGCACGTATTGTCCCAGAAAAGTTGCGCTCGACTCGTCCTCGACTATTTTTTTCTTTACAGTAAAACTTTCTTCCTTGATTCATCGCGCACGATAAAAAGCTTGTTGCCATTCTAATAAGTACCAACTCAATACATAAATATAAATAGCAAATATAAATAGTGTGTGTTTCGCGCAGTGCACAACAATGTGCATTATCTTCCCCAGCGAATAACCTTTTATGTTGAATATACATTTCTAATTATCTTACAAAGCAGAATAATTGCACCGAGTTAAGAATTGTATTAACGAACCAGAAATGCTCGACGCTCTCATGAAAAGAGAAGTATACAAGCTATGAGATCCGAGATCCGCATAACGATTGCATAAGATGGGATTTTTGTAGATAGAGAGAGAGAGAGAGAGAGAGCGAGAATGCACATTTAAAAAAAATACGTAAATATTATTGTAAACTTAGAGACGTACGCCAAAATGTAAACAAGGAAATTGCGAAACAATAACAATAACAAACGAAACTATTTACTATTGCTACAATTTTACAACATTCATGTTTACACAAACTACAAAATGTCACTTTACGCGCTGTTGCAATATTTGGTAATTACAGATTCGGTTTCAAAGAACTCCAATTTGAATCTGATTTTTCATTATTTAGAATAATTGTTATTATCTTGATTTGTCATAAAATGTTTGCAAAATATACAGACAAAAACGTTACTTTTATGACATGGAAACCACACATGTTTAACATCGATTTAATTGGATGGTAATTGAAAGAAAATTATCAGATTAAAATCATTAGACATAGAAATGCAATCGTGACCCACTTAAGCGATGAAGTAGACCGAGTAGTAGCAGACTCGTCTTAAATCGATTGAACATATCAGGAAATCGGTATGTGTTTATTGAACTCATACGAGTTTCACGAGATACATTTTCATTGCGACGATTGCAGTCAGTTATTAGTCAGTAATAGTCTTTAATGTAGATCTTTTCTTACATAAAAAGTTCAATGAGATTTTTATTATTTTCGATTAGTTTTACTGTCAGAGGCTTTAAGCAAATTTTTTGATTTAACAATGCATTTACATATTTTAATAATATTATTGATATGTAAACAAATGCTTAATTAATGACATGATCACTATCGTATTAATATATCGCATGAAACAATTAAGGCTGAATAGAAAATATGTGTAAATTAATGTCTAAAATTTAATATGATTCAATAAAAAATGAAATGTGTATTAAGAATTTCATTCATCTTTTCAAATGCAATGAAACGCCTGATTTAAAACAATTGTATTATTTTTTATACATTAATTTGTAGCATTGCTTGTACTTTAATATATATAGATTTCTATTATTTTTATAGTGATAATAAAGTATCAATTTTATGTTTTATATTATGCTTTATAAGAAACATCGATATAATTTGTAATCATAAACATTATTTCCGAAACAACATAGATTTAGTTAATAGCTTATTTGTTATTAATATTTATTTTATCAAAAACATATGTATCTAGTATCGTATTAATATCAATATAATTCTATATATCTAAAAACATTTATGTTTAATAATTAATATACGTCTCTGGGTAATTTTATATGCAATAATATTGGTCTATGTGTGAGTGATTGAGCAAATTATTATTAGTACAACTTATAAATAAAAAGTGATTTTAGTTTCAATAATAATGCAAACAATATAAATGAATAAATAAATAAATATAAATACAAATTATGAAAGTAAAATAAAAATGAAGAGATAATAAAAATAAATAATTATATATATTATACTTAAAAATTATGAGATTATTTGGTTAAATAACCTACTTTATATTTCTTTTCATACAATTTAATTGCATCTTTATTTGCCAATGTATTTTGGAATAGTATATAATTAATAACTTAAGTTTACTATAAATATGCCAATATTTACTGATTAATTCCATTTCCATTAGGAAAACTAACAAACTATATTAACTAAAACGCGAAATAATGAATATTACTGTTACTCCAGAGAATTAAACAACTGCGACGGAATGCTGAGCTTATATTTATACAGATATTAATTGTATTTTTAAAACATGAAATGTTAATTTGAAATAGTAAACACAATCGTAGATACATAACCCAGCACACATCTCTCATAGCACAAGAAATTATATATTAATATATTATTGAATGAAATGTTTACTTTAATAAAAAGATAGTTATTTCATATTTTGTTACAATTTTTTTACCACCAATAGTTGTACAAGGGGGTTTCTGACTCAGACGTGTCCTTTGCTTTACATTTCATATAAATTTGCAAGCAACTTAATTTTTCTAGATATTTATATAACGATATTTTTCTAGATATTTAATTTAACGATATTTATTTTATACTCCTCGGGAGGGGCAGTTTGCACGATAGCATTATCATCATTGTTTGTTCTTGTTAAAACCAGTTCATGTGTGGTATTTACAATTAATCGATTATAATCTTCAGCAAAACAAAGTATGAAACTCAACGAAATGCAAACATCAATTTAACCGTTCTCATCTCATTTTATTTGTTTCTTCCAATCCAATTAATATTTTGCATCATTGAATTTTGGCCAGCATTCCCTGAAATTAAATTTTTCGTAAAACTAGTAACCCCAATATTTTTATTGCGATCAATTTCAGCACCATTAAATTCTTATCTCATTTCTTTAAACATGTGACAAATTCCATTATTAACTATAAAGTCGTTCTCATGGTCGCTTTCACTTCATTGCTGTCTAAAAGTAATCTTCCTGACAAATGTGTAACGAACTTTTACTAGGTAAAAGACATACATCTTGCGGTTGTATTGCAAATTCTTATTTCATCAGTGTGATTAAAAGATGATGAATTATATGTGGTTAAAATGAATTTCGCAATTAGAAATGATCTGGTCAAAGAGGCTGATTTTATTTCTAATATATCACTCGTTTTAATTGTTTACTATCTTCATCATCATAATACATATATCCCTATGTTATAAAGATCTAATGTGTAATCTAATTGCAATTATTTTACCTTTAAAATTAATTAAATTACCACTTAGGTCAACTCTGCGTAATAGTAAATGATCTATTGCTCGCAGGGAGATTGGTAGATAAATGATTTGAGCGGGTATTTCTGTGATTTTATATCCAGGCGGAACAACTGGAAACACTCTCATGAATAGTATGAACTTTTTATTCATTAATAAATGCATTGCTTGTTATATTGCATACTATTCTTTTTGAAGTAATTTTAAGAATAGCTGCAGGTAAGTCAGATTCTTTTTCAATATGCTTCAAGAATTCGCGGTTTAATGTTTAATGGTTTAATGTTGATATTTAAATTTTGACTTGAAAAACCCTTCAATATATTACATAGCCAATAAACACCCAATAAGTATCAAGAAATTTAAACTTTTTAGCATATTTTATTAAATCAAAATAAATAATTTAAACTTAAAACTCATCGCGATAGCTTTATATTCAGTTTTTGTAAAATAAAGACCCAATCCTTTTCCATGAAGTTTTAAAATTAACCCTTTTCCTAAAACAAGTGACTCCATTGTTTTATCATGGCACAAATAAAGCGATTTATAAATATTTATATGCATTTAATAAGAAAACCACAAAAGATAAAAGTGTAAAAGCTAAGCAGTTGTATGAATAACACTTGTGAAATAAAAGCAGGTACAGGGAAAACACAGCCGCTGTCATAAAAATCTTAATTTATAAAAGTATAAACTCGATCATAGCAGGGTATTTTTAAAAAGGTCGCGCACTTGCGTATTAATTTAAAAAAATTATTTTTAATTATATTTAAAATAATATATTATAAAATCACTTTTTATAAACAATTGATAAGCAATTAATTAAATAATTAAATAAAAAGCATTAGCGCAGTAACAACCCGCGCTAGTTCACACTCACACGCACTTACACACGTCCGTGTGAGACAGGATCCCCCTTGTACAACTATACTATCGCCGCATAGCTCTATTTCTTTCTTTCTTTTCTGCATTAAACCTTCATTTCTACATTGTTCGAGTAGCCATCTCATCGTAGAGAATAAGATAATCTTTTTTCTTGTCTTTCAATTCTCCTCGCCGGACGCAAAGCAATAGATAACCACCATTCATCAAAATTTGTACCATACCTTATAAGAATGTCAGTTAACAGGTTTTTTGTAAGAATTTTCTATTTCCTTTTTCAGAGCCCGTCTGATGAACTTCAGAGAAAGCTTCTTCGACACCGTTATTGATTAAGTACCATGCATTTCCGACCATCACCAACAGAGCGTCAAAGAGCTTCGATGTTCTTTAAAGCGGTTTAGGACTGTAAAAGACTGGTCTATCTCATGATTGAGATTAATCTTTTTTTTTCACTTTTTCTATCTTGAATTATTATTACTAAATAACATAACAATTTTTTTATTATTTCTTTTTATTTAAAAAATTCACTTCAAAGTCAGGCCAAATTAAATAAAAAAAAATTTTTAATTACAATTATGTTTTTTGGAAGAAAATTACAATGAGGAATATAAATTGCACTAATAAATGTTGATCTTAAAAGTAAATTAAAATTTTCGTATGACTGACGCCTAATTTCTTGAAGTTAAATAGGTTTTGTTTTTTATATCTATTTATTTGTACTGCATGAGTAAACAATCACAAATTTTAAAATGAAGTAAAAGTACAATTAATTTGTGTCATTTGGACACAGAAAAAGTGAAATCTATTATTGAAATATAAAACGCGAATATCACTTTCGATAGTCGGTCAAGTTTTGCGAGCTTTAAATTATTTTGTTGAAGCTAGAAAGTAATGTAGTAGGTCAAACTGTATACATTTGTATATAAATTATACAATTTCATTTTAAAATGTTAATTAAATATAATTAATTAAAAATATGATATATGATTAATTAAAAACAATTAAAACCTACAATTAAGTATGAAAAAATATTTGTTTCAAAAATAAGGAAATTTGATAAGTATAATACAGAATGGCATGATTATTTAATTGCTTAAAACTTACTAAAAGTTTAATTCTAAGTAAAGGAATGATTAAATTACCCTGGAAGTTTATAATGCCGGTGCTAAGTAGGAACGAGTCAAATTCGAACGGTAATTTTGCGAAATTGTGTTATTTGTTTAGTTGTAAAATCGGCCCGAATTCACATCTGCAACGCAATTAGTACGTGATACGCAAACGTAGCACGTTTCAGACGTTAACATTTTTTTAAAATTCTTTGTGCTGTTGAAAGCTTGCAATAGAGCAAACCATTCGAACAAAAACCGCATAAAAATATCCAAATCAATTTTCTCATTTATTTTTTAAAACTTTGTAATGCAATTTCAGTTTCAATTATATAAATCAACATATTTAATTGATTAATTCAAAAATCATTATAATCAGAAGTATGACAATTCTAAATATAAGCCAAAGTAATGATTAATTACTTTTCATAGAACTAATGCATAATTGATTAGAAACGAATCAACAGATATTAATTTTGACAAATAATTGCTTGATTTAATTTGAAAATAACTAATAACATATACATACATTTATTAGATATATTTAAATATAATTTTATTAGAATTGATTACAGTTTGTATTTCTGAATACGATTATCAACTTCATTTTTTATTGAAGCACTTTTATCATTTTTTTATTTCTAAACAATATAAAATATACATTTGTCTTATTGTATAAATATACTTTCATTAAAACTTGATTAAATGTATATATTTATTCCGTAATTAAAATGAAATATTGATAATTAAATGTGATTGATTAATAATTGCATTTATCAAGTTATATCATTCACATTATATAATTACGAAATACTTCAGTAAGAGAAATAAAATATATAATTCGCTTTGTAACGAATTTTAATACACACAGTAGCACTTAGGTGTGATTTTAAAAGAATTAATAAGTTACTTCTGTTTTGAAACAGAAATTAACTCATGCATACCAGTCGTTCCTAAATCTCTGTAGTATGTAACATGAAAACATATTTCATATTTATCATTTTTTATACAATTTAATTAACTTAAAACATCGGAAGCCAAAAATATAAACTTTAGGGAAAAAGTGACAAATCTTAACGTATTTTTTTAATTTAAATGAAGTTCGTCTTTGGCTGTAAAATTATATTATATATATAATTATAATAATATATATAATAATAATATAATATATTATAATAATAATATAATTATATTATATATATTAAAATGAAATAATACCTTCACGACATATACATATACATTGTTCATAATATTTAATTATTACAAAGCTAATAATTAGGTTTACTAATCAGATTTTACAAATGTTAATTAATATAATGAATTGAGTTAAAAGCACGATAAATAAATTGTTTAGATATTTATTGATATTAATATTATGATATGTTTCCATATGAAAAGAGTTTTTGATAAAACAATCACGATAATTATAAATGATTTAAATTTCTCCAATAAATGTAAAAAGGAATAAACGAAAAATGATCAATATTAATTTTCCAACACGAGAAAAAGAACCTTTATTGTGTGTACAATATGGTTCAACTAATCAAGAATATCTCAATTTCGTATTATTAAAAAAAACTATTTAAAATTTATAGAATTTAGTTAAAAATACACTAAACTCAACGTTATTTAAAAAAACTAAAAGTAAACTGAAAATGAATACAATTTCTTCCGTTATCATTAAGAAAAGTCGTTATATCATTTTTTTCTACGTACGGCATAAAAAAATGAGGATCTGAATGTCTAAAAATTGGAACTTGGGAAAGAAGTAAAAAAAGTAAATAACTAGCCATCGTTTTAAAAGCCCGGTATCGGCATTTGTCACAGATCTGTCCACTTCCTAAATAGACAGAGAGACGACTAAGCGGCGCGACATCAGGATCAGGCCGATCGCGCGCACGATGAGTAGGACAGTGTGTCGCTGCGGTACGCGTTGGGTCCCTACTTCCACATGACCTGGCCACTGACCTACTTCGGTTTCTCCTGGTCCCCCGTGCCTTCTCCCTGCCACGTCAGACGAAACGAGCGCTTCTGCGTCCGCAGGGAGGGCGAGAGTGGGGAGACTGGGACCGATGGGCCTAAGTACCTGGAGAGGGAGCAGATGCGGTATCTCGTGGGTCTCGTTACCCCCACCCGTCGTAGGTCCCACCTCGCGAACGTCGACCACCACCTGATCCTAAGCGTCGCGCGTTACGTACCTTGGCCATGCAATTTCCAGCGCATGGCATGCCGGTGCTAACGCCAGACAAGTACCATCCACTTGACCGGATGGATCGTTAGTGGATAGTGAAATTGTTCTCCCGGGTGTTTGCGTGACTTTTTCAGTCAGTCATCTGTTGGCTTTGTCGGTCACGCACCTCCCATCGATTTTTGGGACACTTTACTCCGGAGTGCGTCGTCGGTGCTGGTTTTGCCACGCGAGTTCGCGGCTCGCACCTTGGGCTCGCTTTTTATAATTGTTGTTATTGTGGTCAAAGTAGAATCATTTTGCGACACCGTGCCGTTATGAAAGAACTCCCGTAGGACTTTGGATTCCGCACTTAACATCCGACAACCAATCCCTCAAAGGTAAGGACGGAAATGCCATTAGAATTATTTGACAAGAAAATTAGAGATAACTAATTATAGGTATAATAATTGTGGCGGAAGATACGATAGGACGATCAACTGTTAGCTTAGAAATCATCCACGGAGGATATAATGGCTTCATTTTTTTTCAACGTAATTTATTTAATTAGTGAATACTATCTGTTGATATCAACTAGATTTACACAGAGAACTATCAATAGTATTTATATTTATTTACATTAATTAAAATCTTTGTTTTTATATGAAATAAAAATAAAAATGATAAGTACACGCAATTCCGAGAAAATGCCATAATTTTAATTATAATATTTTAGATTTATTTTAAAATAAATTCAATTATAAATATCCTATAGATTGTGCAAAATACTAATCGAATATAGGAATATTTATAATACAGGATAAAATATAATTTTAATAGAATCGTATTATAAACATCATTATTTTTTGCTATAGTTATTCAAAAGAGCTAGCTAGAAAGTGTAATCAATAAAATACATAGAAAAATATAATGATTTGCTGAAATTTTTCATAAGATTCGTACTGATTTTGAAATATATAAAAATATTTTTTCATACAGTAGTAAAAAAAGTGCCATAGTT
>JABFPK010000321.1:0-16581 GCA_022817445.1 Habroteleia sp. ZL-2020
AAAAACGATTTCCATAAATTAAGAAAAATTAGATCATTAAAACCATTTTTTTATTTAATACAGTATTCTCCCATTACTTAAGAATCGTCTGAATATTTACTTAAAAATAAATACAATAACAAAAAAAATAATATTTAAAAACACCCTAACCCCGTTGCATCAGACTTGAACATTCACCTTAAGAATATTATTTTTATTTCAAAAAACACTAATTCCGTGACTATAGACTTTGACATGACTTTAATTCTCGGAATTCGATTTTTTATCACCTCAAAAATAGTTCCAAACTTATGATAGCAATAGACATAAAAAAATAATATTCTCCCGGAATGATACAACCGCAGACAAGCTTCAACTAATATTACTAGGTTTCTAAATTATTTGAAATAACCCTAATCTAGTAATAAACGCTTGAACCTTCACCTTAATTTTAACTGTGTATTTTTAACATGTAAACTGTATAAATTATATGTTGTAATAAATTACCAATCTAGAAATTAGTGCTTGAACTTTTTACTTTAGAATTCAAAAGTGAAGTTCAATGGCGCGAAAAGGGAAAGTAGACATTTCTTCTTAGATCACGTTCGATTTGACGAAATGTCAATTTCGACCGGGCAAAAATGTTCTGTCAAACAAAACAAAGACGCGCTGTTTATCAATTTGAAAATATTATTAACTAGATTGATCAAATTTTTCATAAATAACAATATCTTAGTATTTATATAAAATTGCTTGTTATTGGAAATGCATGTACGTACGCTTATTACTGTCATGAGAAGTGTGCAAAATTTTATTGTTTATGTCTTACGATACTTCTATTCTTTCCAGTCATCTGATTATTGTTTTCTAAGTTTACTACAGTTGTTTGTGTTTGTTACTATTCATCAACCGAATGATTGTAGACACAAAATTTAATATTTGAAAAATTATAAACACTGATAGCTCTGTGAATCATCAGGTAAATAAATGTCAGAAACAAGAAAAATGTTTAAATTACATTTGTATTATTTACATTTTTATATTTAATCACTTGTATTGCATTTCATTCTACTTTGTTTATACTTATTGTTTAAATTAATGTTATAAATTTCAGATTTTTATATTTTTTATATGTATACAAAGATAAATTAAATTGTATTTTGTATAATATTATCTCTTTAAATTAATTTAATAAGAAATTCCTAAATCAATTAAGAATATTAATAATTTATTTATGATATCTATATTTTATTAATTTTAATTATTTCAGGTAATTTTATTTTATTTTTTCTTATAAATAAATTGATATTAAATTTAAATGTTTGAAATAATTAATAATTTCATTTGCAGTTATGAAAGCATACAAAATGGAAGATGTTAGACTACTTATACAAGAAGAAGGTAGAGCCGCAAGAAATTTAGTGGCTTTTAATGTTCCAGTTGCTTTAAACAATACTGAAAAAATTACTAAAAAACCGCCAAGTGTTCCTCGACTTCAAACATCATCTTCAAAAAGATCTTTGAAGACTAATGCTAGAGTGAGATCTGCTTCAACAGGTCGTGATAAAAAATCAGGTAACTTAAATTTAAATTATATATTCTTCTTTATATTTGTTTAAATAATTTTTTCTATTTAAAAAAAAGTTAGGACAAATAAATAAAACAAAAAAATTAGGATTTTACAGAAACAATTAAATAATTAGAAGATTAATTGTAATTTACACCTTTACAATTTGTATTTCCATGAATTAATTGAAATATTTTTAAATTAGAGCTCCATGCACGGTATTGGGCATTTTTATTTGGCAACTTACAAAGAGCTGTTGATGGAATTTACCAGACATGCGAGGAAGATGAAAATGTTTCCGAGTGTAAGGAAGTGATAATGGTTCTTGAAAATTACACCAGAGACTTTCATAATTTAATTAAATGGTTTGAGGTAAAATGGGCCTACGAAAATACAGCACCACCTCTTCGTAGAACTCCCCTTGCATGGGAGGTGAGGAAAACATCACCGTGCCGTACATGGAATTCAAATATTGTGCCAAAACCTATTAGCCCTCGTCAAAAAACTAGTCCAACCAGTTCTATTTGTAAGAGTCCAATAGAAGAAACAATTTTGGGAAACAAAGATGACGGAGTCATTGCCAAGGAAAATAAAAGTCCTGATGAGAAGAGATATGCAGAATCTGGCAATAGTGATGTTGAAAGGCGACGTAATTTTATTAACAAAAGCTTAGATGAAATAACACAAAAGGAAAAGAATTCACTACTTAAGATCGTAGCGAAAACTGCATCCAAAAGGCCTATTCTCGTTAAGAACAATTCCAATGGAAACAGTGATTTCAAAGGCAAGACTCGCAATTCAAAAGAGCTTGTTAAGACCATGAATAAATTCAATGTTAATTCCAGAGAACTCATTAACAATGATAGTAACGATGATAGTAAAATTAAAAGAAATAATACTAATGTTACTAATAAGAAAATAACTAATAATAAGGAATTGGAGAACATAAAAAATGAATTTAATTTGAAGGAAAAGGATATAGATAATAAGGATTGTAATGTAAATAGACATATGGGAAAAAGTAAAAGTGAGAGTAAAACATTATCCAAGAGTTCTGCCCGCAAACCTTTCATCAATATTGTTTCTAATAAAGATCCCAATCTTAGGACTTTTAAACAAGAGAATCTTAATATTTCGAAGAATAAAAGCGCGCAAAGTGGACCGGAAATCAGGATATGTCGAAGTAAAACCACTTTGGGCGTGAAAAGTACTTTGACTTCAAATAAAAGTAAAGATGGAACTTCTCCAGTTAGGCGAAATTCTAGAGGCCAAGTAAGAATTCTTAGGGACGATAGCTCGGAAATTGGAAATAAACTGACTTCAACTTCTAAGGTTAGTATTATTCATTAGTTGAAGGAGAGAACTTATCTACACCGAGAATAATATTTATGATTGTATATAAAATTATGCTGTAATAAGTTATGAAAATTAAAGATTCTTCAAATATAACCAGCACCTGATTTTACAGAGTTTGTAATACATACTCAACAAGAAGTACAAACTTCATTTGAGATTAATAATTGACGAGATGAAACATTTGTACGTAATACAATTAGTACACTGCCACTCCGACGCACTAGACGAATATTTGTAAATGCTATATAATCGTATAAAGTCAACTTTCGTCTTCTATTTAGCAAAAATTTTTATTAATTACAGATGAAAGACGAAGGCGATGGCTGGCAAACCGTACGCAGTCGATATAGAAGAGGAAGTACAAATCTAAATATGTCTACCCGCTTTTACAAACCGAGCAACGCAACATCTTTACCTGCGCTTTCTATTGAAAGTCCAACAGAGAAAATTAAGAATGGTTGCTTTACTCCGGATGGCAATCAAAGAAATATGAGAAGAAGTTTATTAGAAAAATGTGATAATGACGCAATTGGTGATATTGAAAAGGTTTCATCTTGCCTGAACGTTAATAATCAAGACAATAAGCATTTGGCGAAGCTTGATGATAGCTGTGATGTTTTATTGAACTCGGAAGACCTTCCGACATCTACATCGATGATTGCAGCAGTGTTCAAGAATGAAGCAGATATGTTAGAGAAGAGAATACAACAGTTTATGGCAGCGCAAGCTGAAAGGGAAAGGATTATTTTAGAGGAAGAAAGACAAACGGAAGAAGCCGATTCCCAAAGATCCAAACAGTTATCCGATGAAGAAGAATTTTTGCATAGACAAATTTTGGAGTTGGAATCGACTGACATTGATGTTGACACCGAAACCGATGAAACGGATGGGGAATTGGTGCTGGAGACTGAAGACGATAATTCTATTGCTCCTTTAACTATTGAAACTGATATGAGCAGTTTAGAAGATAGGTAAGTTAAAGCATTTACAGACACTGTAAATGTGTTGTCAATCACTGATCTAACATATTTCAATTTAAAATGAATTTAAAATTAAATATATATTTTTAAAATCAAAAGACAAAGAAGTAATAATAAAGAAATGGTATGATTTCTGTGTGTTAGATATGAAAATATGTTAGAAGGTATGTCCTGGGCGGAAAGGATGGATACATTAGCTCAATTGCAAGCATTAGTAGCTCGTCACCCAGGCAGGGCGCTCGAATTGCACCAAAAGTTGTCTTCTCCATCGCGCAAGAGGTCGTTACCGGAAATGCTTCGACGATACCAAGTAAAACAGGCATGCGCCCAAGACAAACGCGAAAAACTGATGATGGAAAAATCGCAGCGGTTGCGGGAGTTGCTGAACAAAGTGGAGGATGTGAAGTGCGCAAAGAATCAGCTAATTGAGGACAAGAGAATAAGGATGGAAATGAAACTTAAGAGAGCGGCAGAGAATAGAACGCAACATTTGCTGGAAATCGTGCGGAAAGCTCACGATGAAGATTCCAAACTTAAGGAAATTGCATTTATAAATGAACTCGAGGCACAGAACAAGAGACACGATTTTATGGCACTGCGTCAAGAGCAAGAGGAAAGATTACAAGTATTACGGCTTTTTTTATTTTTACACATAAAAATTAAAATTAAATAGAATAATTTCTTTATAATAAATAATTAACTAAATTTTCGTAAGGAAAAAAACCGACTGTATATTTGTCAGTAATTGTATATATATAATTAATTATATATATACAATTATTATAATATATATTATTATATCACAGAATATTTTTAAAATAATATCGATAAAGTAGTAAAATTCGTCGATAAAATAGAACTTCTTAGCGTGTGACCAAGGAACAGACTTCAAAAATTCCCGCGCTGTCGTTTAATGAGTAATTTTAAATAGTGTATAGATTTACTATCGTTTATATTAAAATTTATTAATTGCTGTTAATTTAAAATAATTATAATTTGAAATACAATGGACATTAAAAAAAGAGTTACATAATTTAAAGAACTATGCTAAGTAAAGAATAAAAAGAAAGTAATAAATACAAGATTCTTATTTCTGTAAAGTATAAATATGTACACATAGTGAAGAGGATGATCAATGCTTATACTATCATTTAACAAATTATTTAAAAATATCAAACTTTTATTTTCAATACTACTTTTATACGAATCTTATTTTTCGAGTTCAGTGTTTCAATATTTATGTATCAATTTTTATTAATATTATTAATGTGCATCATTTAAATTATAATTTACATAAATTTCATTGAATTATATCCACTTTATATATTATGATAAGTTATGATATTTTAACACTTATATTCTTGTAATAATTGCATTGCAATCATAGTAGTTTTTATATTTAGTTTTTTATTTTATTTGTTTACAAAAAGGGAATTCAGGAAGAACGTCAAAGGCGTCAAGAAGAAAAAGCGGCGAAAGAAGCCGCTGCGGAGGTTCGAAGACGAGCCTTGGAAGCTGAAAGGCAGCTGCGAATACAGAAAATGCGTCAGGCTCGCCGCGAACGTGAGGAACGTGTTGGTAAGATGCAGCTTGAGAGAGAAAAAGAAAGACAGGTATTTGAAAATTATCAGATCATCATATAATTTTTTAATAGCAATGGGAACAAAAAGAACTAAATTCATACTCTTTCATTAATATTTAGTATATTAATTTAAAAATATTATATAGAAATTAATCAATATAATAATCTTGATTTAATTTCATAACTTGGAATGCAAAATAAATTTAACTACTTTCTAAAAAACGTAATAAATATAGTAGATGGATTAAATGATAAACACAGTAAATCAATATAAACAATTTCTAGGTTTCTTTATATTGAAATTGAAAGATTATCTTTTTTCAATTCAAGTGTTTGAAATGATTTTTTCTATTCTTATATTATTTGAATGTTTTAAATAAATATAGTTAATGTTAGTATTGATTTGCTAGGAACTAGCAAAGAAAAACGCACGAGATAGAGAAGAACGACTTTCTGCTCTTTACGCGGCACAGTTAGCAAATCAAGAAGAGCTGCAAAAGAAAATAGCTCAGAAACAGCAAGAATCTGCAAGGAGACACGGCGAGAATATCGAACACATAAGACAAAGAGCTGTTGAATCATCAATTTTAAAATCTGAAGAAGTACCGCCGACATTGAAATCTTATCCTGCTCCAAAACAGTGTTCTCTTTGTCGTACAATTGTAAACACTATGAATTAATTTATTTTATTTACAAAATTTAGAATGTGTTATTAACTTTTAAGGTAGTTATGCTGTATAAATTGGGTAACAAAAGGAAATATGCAATTATTTGTATATGATATTTAAATAACAGTATATTTTAAAAAAAATATTATAATAAATTTAATTAATTTAACAATTTTAGCTTTACTTTTCATATTTAATATTTAATAGTAAATAATATAAATAATCAGTTTTTCTTAATTTTAATCTAAAAATGATTAACTATTAAATTAAAGTTCAAACAACTTTTTGGTAAGTTGATATCTTTTAATTAATATTTATTTATACAATATATCAATTATATATTTTACATTGCATCACATTTTTAATAGTTATTTAAAAAATTATGTAAATATTTCTAATACTGACTGCATCAATTCTATAAATTTGCATAAACTTTTATTGCACAAAACCTGAAGTAATCGCGTCAGAAGTTACTTAAAATTAATATAATTTTATCCAGTTTTGAAATTAAGTATAACTCTGGTTCTAGAGACATAGAAAGTTTATATAAATTTGCAAAAGTGAGCAAAGTCACTTTAAGATTAATTATTTAAATTTTCATGATATTTTGACTATTTTGAATTATGGGTATAACTACCTTACAGTATTTGTATAACTATATAATCTAAAATTCAAATTACTTTCAATATTTTTGTTCTTTTACTTCCAGATTCCAAATGAGGTATTGTTGTTAAATCACCTAAGAGGAAAGTTACATCTGGAAGCAGTGCGTAAGGCTCATGATGGAAGAGAACCTTGTCGAGATGAATTACAACGATTTAATATAGCACAAATACACGACATTCAGATATTGCCTAACAATTGCGATAATAAAACTGCGAGGGAGAAATTAAAGGCGTTGAAACGTCGCGGTCGCAAAATTAAACAACGTATGACGGTTCGTGGTCAGAAATGGGAGGAAGAGAATAAAAGCAAGACCGTTAAGAATGAGAGTATAATACCAAATCAGAGCAAATTACGGCGGGCGCTAAAGGAACTGGAAAAATTGTCTCAAAATCATCTCAAAAGCAGTTGGTCGAATGTCGCGATTTCTAACGTCGAACGATTTCTGGGAGAGTTGTACAGAAACTTTACAATATGGGTACGATTTTTGTTATTGCTATTATTTTTATTAAGCACAGAGATTGCATGTAATCTTTTTTACATATAACTAGAATATATGACAATAAAAATGACTGTAAAATTCTGCTGACGATTGTGTCATCGGTCAAGGTAAGCGATCACTTTCATGTGATAACAGAAAAAAT
Organism: Habroteleia sp. ZL-2020; assembly: GCA_022817445.1. Classification (NCBI taxonomy): domain Eukaryota; kingdom Metazoa; phylum Arthropoda; class Insecta; order Hymenoptera; family Scelionidae; genus Habroteleia; species Habroteleia sp. ZL-2020. The sequence goes on from JABFPK010000321.1 coordinate 7,440, forward strand.
GGCCACAAATTGTTACAGATTTGGATTTGTATTTCCCTTTAAACATTACTATTAATATTATTTTATTTACATGGAAGGTTCTTCCCGAAGGTTGATGTTTTACTAGTTTTTAACTAGTTTTTTTAAAATAACATTAATTTATGATGTTTTTTTATTAACTGAAACAAGACTTTGTACAATTAGCAGTAATTGTTAGTTCATTGCTAATCAATTTATATTGAGAAAAGTTTTGCATTATTTTGCCCAGAAAAATGTCAACAATATATAGTTATAATTGTTATATAATTATATAATTGTTTCTTTTGTAAATTTAAACGAAAATACATTTTTAACATTCTAAAAGGCACAATAATATAATTTGAAATATTGATCTTTTACAATTTTTGGTGTAGCATTATATGATGTCATATTATAATATTATCAAAAAATATTATAATTTTGATTAAACGTTGTAGGCTAAGGAAATTAGTGTAAGTTTAGCAATAGTTTTAGCTCAATTGGGATATACTTGTATTATATCAATATCTGATATATTTTCTAAGATAATTTTCGATACTAATTGCACTTTGATTCATAATTTATAATACATTTACTTATAAAATATAGCAAATATGAATATAATACAAGTATATCCTACTTGGGCCAGAAAATATTGCTAAATTTATTCTAATTTTTTTCTCAGTATAAGAATTATAATCTCTGACAAAATGAGATTCAATAATTTTATAAACATATTCTTAATTACAATACTTATTATTGTTTATATCATTATATTACACAGCATTAATGCAATAATATTATGTTTGTTGTTTAGAATTTAGCAAATCAGCATATATTTCGGCAGCTTAATGGATTTGATATTTTAACGAATTTACTCAATTTGGGATTTAACGGACAAATTTTAACGAATAGTTTACCGAACAAGTAAGTTTTTTCTATTTATATATATATTTACGTTTTTTTGTTATTTTGTTCATATGTTCGAAAGTCATATTTGAAAAATAAAGACATGATTTTAGAATTACTATTTTACAAGTTGAATCTAATTATAAAAATATAGGAATGAACAAATTTACCAACTTGAATTAATTTTTTTCAGTTAAAATATACTAATATGCAATCAGTTTTAAATATTATTGATTAGCATGGGTTGTGTAGTAATGCATAATTATTTTAACACAAAAATTACAAAATAGTTTTACAATTAATTCTTAAATAAAGTTTATTATTATTAAAATTATTACAATTTATAATAAATACAACAATTATTATTATAAATACATCATATGACAACATGCAATTTTCATTTCTTACTTTTAATAAATATTCATCGTCTTTAGGAGTATTGTATCTTTGTGCCGAGTCTATAAAGCAGTTTTAGTGAACAACGCTGATAATATAGAGGCGGTTTTAATGAGCAACAAAGTTTTGGTTATTTTGGACCTTTTACTGCAAAGACTGGAGGTATGATTTAAGTGTTTATCAAATTTGTAGTAAATATTCAAAATCGAGATAATTAAATTTAATACAAATTATATATTAAATACAATTCACATGCTGCGGTATGAAAATCAAAGTTAGTGCAAAGCGATATCGATGAGCGCCGACTCATTTTTTTATCTTCCTTCTTAGCGGGAGGATAGCATAAGAAGTGGGACATAAGAAGGTATATTACTGTCAACTTGTCTGTTCTGTCGACTCTGTCAAAATAAGGATTAAGAGACTTAAAATTTATTTTGTCACACACGTAACAGAATTTTTTACTGCAGCCATATATGCCTGGATCAATTGCTTTTAATCGGGTTTTTAGGGCATAAAAATCGATCATTATCAGCATTCTTTGTAGTTCACGATTGAAATAATAAAAGCAAAGTAATTGATTTTGATCTACACACAATTTATAAATGAAATGCGACATAATTATTTGCTATGAATATAAAAATTAGTAAATTATATTCTGGTGTCACTCCAAATACTTTTAATCATTATAAATACATATTTCATACACAATTAATATATATTTATCATCGTTAACATAACATAATTATAATGAATTAATTTTAGTCAAGATTTTTTAATATCGGCTTTTAAAATTATGGTTAATTGGAAAATAATTTGAGGAAAGAGTTTCCAAATATTTGTTTATTCTGTGAATTTTCATAAATACAACCATAAAAAGAATTACATAAATGAATATCTTGGTTGATACAGGATACAGGATATACTTTAAATATTATAAAAAATGCAATCTTAAATAGTTCACTGAATCCATTTGCTAGTAAGTAAAAACGTGAAAGCATTTAAATTTTATTATCCTAGATAATAATTCTTTCATTTTTAAAAGTATATTTCCAAGTTGTAACAGTAACATTAGTAATTTGTATAATTTTTTTTTCATTGCAAAATCAATGATACGCAAACAAAGAAATTTAACTAAAGAAGAGAAAGAAGTGTATTATAGTAATAAAAAAATAAGTTATATGTAGACAAGTACGAGAGGCTGGAGAACGACGGATACAAGAGCTGTGATGGATTTGAGTGTGTTCGTCGGCAGTGCACAGAGCGAAATGTATTTACATACACAAATACGGCGTCGACGCGCGTCTTCTTTCTCTTTACTTCGTTCTATCTCGTTCGCGTTCGATCTTTTTTTTCTCTTCTCCACACGGCTCAAGGATCCTAGTCTACGTGACGTCACTAAAAGCTCTCTCGCCGCTAATGCATTTGCTGGGAGGAAAAAAGGGAGGGTTTGAGGAGGCAACCAGTGCTGTATCTACGGAGCATGAAGGCACGACATCAACACCGCGCAGATCCGAAATCCAACTTCGATGCTGTAACTATAGTTTAGAGAATAAAAGACCCGCGAGCGGTCGTTGATTTACCCTCGTCTCTATGAAAATGCTAAACAGATCGAACTTTTTCTCCTTTGGCGTCTCTTTAATCCACATAAAATTGCAGGTGTAATTCAAGTGTAATAAAATTACTTTTACACATTTTTGCAATGTATATGAGAATGAAGACTGCTCTGTTTTATTTTCAATGATTAGGAAAAACATTTAAAAATCAACGATTTTGTTAATTGCTTTAGTTTGGAGATTGTGAATTATTTATTGTAATCGACAATATAAATTGCTATAATTGTCTTAAGATAATTTAAACCTTATTGTATGTTAAATTTGTACAATAAGAAAATTATGTACTTAATTCAATGCAGTTCAATATTTTTATATTTTATTACTTCATATTATTTTAATACATTGGCACCGTTCTCTAATTCGTTTTCATTTTATATTTTTTCAGGTTTTTTGACATAGATATTTATAAGTTAATTGACGCAAATTTAGTATATAATAGTAATTTAAAATGTGCTTCAATGATCAATACTTGTCATAATGCAAAACTTCAAGGTCAAGCAATCTAAACGTTCGAAGCTATTGGTACAGTATCGGTGAATTTCTCTAGTCGATTTGACAAAACGTTATCGGACGGCCAATGCTAATGTTAACGAGTTTTTTATGGCAGATTTATATGGCTCCATCAGTTGCGTTATCTCGCAGTCATAACTTTCCAGTGGATGGCGCATTTTAATTCGCATGGGTCGAGATTTGCCTGTGAGTCTAGGAACCGATTAAGAATGCCGAGCCGACGGATGCGCGCCATTAACTGGGGATATGTACAATGAAACTATATTGTGAAAGATGAGTTTCAATTGATTTTTCCCGAATCCAATCATTTTCTGGTTTCAATGCAAATTATTAATATTAGTTTTGCATTTAATGTTAAATAATGAATAAAATATTATTAGTGTTGAATAAAACACAAATGCAATTATATAATTGATAGGAAATGTCTGTAACAAATGGCAAATAATTTATAAAAAGAATAAGTCGCGAATGTCACAGAAACTTGATTAAAAGAAAAGGAACAGAAAAGAGCAATCCATGTTGTATTCCAAATTCGATGCAATTTATAAACCAAATAATTTAGATTAGTATAATTGAAGAAAACTTAAAAGATTCATCAAAGAGAATAATTTTATTTACAATATTTACAAATTGGAACAAATAAAATTACAATTTTATCTAGAAAATTTACAATTCTTGCATTTATAAGCTATATTTTTTAAGAACTATAAAAGTTTTAATGTCAATTAATTCAAAAAATTGTATTTTGAATTCTTATGCTTAATTGTTAATATTAACTTATTGTTATTCTAATCTGCGACTAAATGGCATTATAATTAATTTAAAATGCACGCGATGCAAATTTTGCACGACGAATACCAAAAAAACGTGTGTTCTTCCATTGCTGTTCTTTTGATCTCTGGGATGGATGTAAGTTTCAGTTCTCGTCGCTTACTTAAAGAGTTTGCAATTTCGTGTAAATCGCAGAAGAAATCGGTCGTTCGTGCGCGATAGAGATTAGAGAGCTTCGAAACTGGTCTTCCTTTTTGTCACGCTATAAATATAAATAAACTCATCGTCCCCGAAACCCGACTGAATCTACAAAAACGAAAGCAAAGGAGCAAATAAAAATGAGAAGTCAAGCTAATGAACGCTCACACACATTTTCGGAAGAACGCGAAATCGTTGATTAAAGTCCAATGAAAAATACTGCAAAAACTAGGACAATTTGCGAGAATATTAGTGGTATTTGTACTTATTTTAATAAACGTTATTTAGGTGCAAGTAAATTAATTATATTGTAAGCCTTAGCTTACAATTTATTTTCACTTTATTTTTTAATGAAAACTGATAATAACATTATTAACAATTATTATATGAGAGAATAATTAGTTAAATAATTATTCTCAATATGCCCAAAACGTTCCTTTTTATTAAATTATCATAGAGTGGGGGACCCTTAGGAACAATAAGTCCCAAAAAATGTTATTATTGTTCCTAAGGGTCCCCCACTCTATGATAATTATTAACAATATATTAATCTAAAATTACTAAATTAAGTATATAATTAAGTATATATAATAAATTTAGTAAATAATTACTAAAAAAATAATTACTGTGTTTATTTATTTACTTATTACTTTATATTATCATAACGTGAAATATAATTATACATTAATAGATGTTTATGTGACATTTTATAGATATTTCACAAACATACATTTTGAAGCTTTTTGTAAATTCATTTCCACAATACGTTACTTTTAGCGGTAATGTATTGTAAAAAGTATTCATATTTAATACAAATGCATTCAATGTTGTACAGTTTTTAGATTTATAATGTGGTTATATTTAGGAAGTAATGATGTCTATATTGTATTAAATTATTTTATATAATTATTCGTTTAAATATATTCCTTTGTATATATTATTAGCTCATAATTTGATTGTCAAAATATGAGACACGTGCATCTTTTTGTCTAATTTAACTGCATATAATATATAGAATTCATATATTTTCAGTCGATAGAACACAAAACTGAGTAAGATTTTGACGAGATATGAAAGACAGAACTACGACTTCCGTGTAATTAAAAATATCACTGGTCAAAGAAACGCGTCATTCATGAGTATCAAATAGTTTGCACATGAATGCAATCAAATCTTGATTAAATTATACGTAAATGGCATAACACGTATTTAGAGTGTAACCGCGCTTATATTTAGCGGTGGATGGACAATTATAAATACAACTTTATTTCAAATGCGCAGATTCTATTATCATTTGCATTTAAACGAGGCGATAATTAAATTACCACTTATTAATACCAGATGAAATGGAGCATTTCGTTAATTATTATTTAGAAACGTTAAAATTAAATGAAAATGAATAAATCTTAATTAAGTTCAATACTTTTCGTATATATATATGGAGCGGATTTTCCAAGTGCTGCTGCAATGATCATTGCATATTAAAAAGTAATTTTAATTCACGCACATCAAGTCATATTAAATTGTAATTAAGTCGACAGAAGAGATTATTTTCACTATATAAATCAGAACGTATCTAATATTTGATATATAATGGTTTTGTTACCAATTCATGCATTTCAATTAGAATTACAAAAATTGTTGCAGGATTATCAATGTTTTGCAACATCATTTATTTAATGTTTTATACTAAAGAATATTGCGATTGGAGGGGATTCAATGATTGGTCATCGTATTATTTTATTTTAGGCGGTTACGAGTCTGGATGACAACACTCAAGCTCAGGAAGCTTTTAACAGCACGACCGGAAATGGAGCCGTAGTTACAGGGGTGATTCAGTTGCTCTGCAGTCTCATCCCCGAAATACCTATTGAGAATGCCGCGCGTCAAGCTCGCCTTCAAGACATCGTAGGGTAAGTATAAACCTTTAATATTCATACACAATTTAAAAGATAAAGAAATTATTTATTTGTTGACGTAATAGAATTTTCATAAGCGTATACTATTATGCATGCATTTATTTTATATAATTTGGGTGGGAACCTCTTCTTAAATGCCAATAATATTTGGTAAATAGAAAGCCGAAAGAAATATTTCAGATAAAACCTACCCGAGACCTACCCCCCATGGAAAGGTCAAAAAACTTATTTTTGTAGAACTGGCTTGCCTTTTTAGAAAAAACTTTGTCTATTTAGAATGTTTTTTTATAAGATGCGTATTTTTTAAAGCATCAAAGAAGCTAGATTTCACATATTCTTGTATTTTTCATGTGTTTTGTATTATTTATAAAATACTGAACAATTGGAAGAAAGTGGTGCTGAATTATATATGACGCAGGGACTTCACCTCAACGGAACGAAATTCTTAAATGACGTTACACTAAACGATTTCGAATCAGAGACAACAACAACACATAGGAAAACTTATCTGTTCGGAAATTACTTTCCACTAAACGACTTCAAGTCAAATTTAAGTAATTTAAATAGTTTTAAATTGCTTAGATTCATGGAGTACTTGCCTTAAAGTCGTTTTCGCGTAAAGTTTTTGCACGATTCGCCTACGTTCTGCTTGATGTATACATATTTCCAGATTCGTATTCTTTAGGTGTAACATTATTTACGATTCATGGTCCTTTAGCGCGAAGTACTTTTTGCAACGCATATATTTCGACGTGAGGTAAATTTCGCGGTTCAAAACCCGCCAAGACAACCGAATAAATGTTTCTTTGTATACTTGCACAACTTTAGTTAAATCAACATATTTTTAGCGGAATCGCCACGATGAAGCTGCGATTTTACAATAATTATGCAACAACAAAGTCCTATAAGTTTATTGATATGAAATTTTAGATCATTCATTTAAGATCAACTTTATTGCTTTGACAAATTAACAAAACAAATCAGTAATTAAATATTGTAACGCAATATTAATATATAAATACAAAACTTAAGATTTTAAAATAAATATGAATTATAGCGTGTTCCTATTTCATTGAATTATTCATACAAAATTGTTTTTGGTGGTAACGCAAATATTGATTCTGTTGTGTTTATACGATTGCATATCATTGGATGTCAGTTGTGTCAAAATGTGGCGTAACTGCGGTGCTAAAATTACGGAAGCGCTACGACCACCCCCGTAGAAGAGCACGTCGGTAGCACCACGCACTGCCGGAACTCAGTCGACAGAGAGCCGTCTACGTCTGATCAGTGACACATTGCAATTTGATCCTAGAGCGCTCGATGGCTGCCACCTGGATCAACTTCCTTCTAGGCGCGGCCCCCCTACATCGGCACCAGTTAACTCTTGCTTCACATTTACTCTAGCCATAGTTTTTTTTTGTTTCATTTTGGTGGTCCCCCTTAGTAATTTTTAATGTAAATCATATTTCTAATCAATTTTAATTTAATCATATTATATTAATCATATATTTACTATAATAAATTTCAATTTTTGTATTCACAACATGTTTATAGACACTATTCTTTAAATTTTGAATTTTACTATATTTGATTTATTTACAGAACAATATTTTATTAATGTATGGATAATATCATAATTAAATTTAATTATGAATTTAAAATATCTTAACAAAATCTTAAATTCAATATTAATCATATACATTTTAATCTATATAATTTTAGTATGATAAAACTAGTTTTATTAAAGTTGATTAAATATTTTACTGACTTTGCAAAGTTAGCAAAGGAATGTTTACAATCTTAGTGCTTTAGTCCGGTAAAATAAAAAAAGAATATGTAGACAGGCAAAAAATTGATCACTCAACTATTAATTTATGCATGCATGAAAAATGGGGATAAGAATTGATGAAAAAGCATACATGTTTATCGCTTTATCGTTTCGAGTCACGTCTGTTTTACAAACTACTTTCTTGATGATTATTATTAAGTCAAATGATTAAGTCAATAAATATATCTGTCTATGTTTCTTTTTGATTAATTACTATACAAGAATTTTGTTTTTTAAATTCATATTTTAGTTTTTAATTGTAAAGTTTGAGATTTTATAATAAGATTTACATTTTATATACATAAAATAGATAACCGTTTTTAATTATTTTAATTTAATTAAATACTTTTTCTAAGAAGAAAAATATGATTATATATTACACTTTTCATGAAAAATATAAACACTAATATTTGTTTGAAAGGATTTATTTATATAACAGAAATTTATCGTATACTATATATGATAAATGATAGGATAAAGAAGTGGAAAAAGAAAAAAATCGCTGATAATATGAAAAGGCAAATATTGATGTAGTTGGATCAATGCTAAATAGGTACGGGCTTACGCGTCGAAAAAACCATGACTAAGTTTTTTTCGGATCATCGGAAAAATTAATCATAATGATATTCAGCCAAGCGTATCAATATTCTCGTTAATATTTCAAAGTGCGCACCGATTGTGCATAGTTGCAGACATATACACGTATTACTATACGTAACGTTATCGATGTGTTTAATCAAAAAGTTAAAAATGTGCTGACTAAAATTCAAATTATTTCGTTCTACAGATTACAACATTACATTTGGTTATTTTTCATCTGCTCAATTATTCAATGTTAAATCTAAAATTTTTAAAAAATGCACAGCATTTTAAAACTCTGAAAGTAAAAATAAATGCAAATCCAAAAAGTTTTTTTAAAGTTTTTTATATTTGGAATATAATTATCTATTATAATAATCTACCGCGTGTTTTCCTTGAATGCAGCCATTTCCTTATAT
>JABFPK010000322.1:0-16577 GCA_022817445.1 Habroteleia sp. ZL-2020
ATATATATGAGTGTATATGAAGGTCGATCAAAATTGTAATTATTTGTTACAATTCATCAATTTATAGAAAAATGTAATAAGTAATCAGACAATTGGTTTGGCAAATCCTGCAATAAAAAACGTTGATTGTCAATTAGTAAACAAAAGTATTGCATGGAAACGACTGCAATTCAATCTGTCATCCGGATATCTACATGTCATAATCGAAATTTACTTAGTCAAACAGTTTTACATCCAAGAGGATTTCCAATTTTATCTCATAATTTTTTTTTATTAAACATGACAATAAGATTGCTACATATGTCAGTTCTTCCATCACTGTAGTAATTGCAACTAATTTGCATTTGCTATTGTTTTTCATTCTTAACCATGTTATATTTTGTTTAGACAAAAACAAGACTTTAATGATTAATTAACTACGCATTAAACTTTATTTTAAAAATAAATAAAGCATAAATGAATTAAATTATAATTTGAAACAGCATATTAAATATCAGTTCACGATAGAAATTCATATTGTACAATAAAAATGAAAAAGGCAAAGCATTGTTTTAATACTCATTCCTAGAAGTATTGATATGATTTCATATGTATCACGTAGCATTATTGTATATCGTCCACAAAGTAATTAATATTATACCACTTATCTAATATAGTCCCAGGAATTATGACCAACAATATTTTGCCATAAAAAACTCTATCTTTGCATTTTCGTTTTAATATTTTACACTATAACAGATTAAATGTTTCAATTCTCAAAGGAAATAAATTAAATAGCGTCAAGATTAGTACTTGTTAGAATCGTTAAATATAAATAGGTTCAATAAAATCCATTTAAAATATAATAGAATTGCACACATCCAATTTTGTGACTTCGTAAGAAAAGTGGAATACAGAATTTCTTGAAGAATTTATTAAAAAGACGACACCTTAAGAAATATGATCGCAAACAGGATTCAATTTTGTATGAAAATTACACGTGTAATCCAGTTGATATAGTATTTGATCGAAATTTAAAAACTATTGAAAATATTGATGAATGCAATATCAATGTTATACAGAAATATAACGACGAATTATTTTACTTTTCTTCATACAGAATTATTTAATAAAATCAATTGTATATATCATATTTGTTTATTACGGTATTCGAAAATAAATAAACTTTAGAAATGTCAACAAAACGGGAAAACAAACAAAAGCTTATATGTTAGCTGCAATTATTTTACTCAATGTTCGTGTATGTATTTTTTCCGAAAAACTAATTTATAATAAATTTGTCTAACTCCGTAACAGATTATTGAAGTTTTTTCCGCGTAATATCACTTCACTCGAATCGCTATCTCTCACAAATTGTTTTTATTTTTTTAATAGTTTCAAAATAAGTCACTCACTCCACAAATAATTTAACTGTCCGTTAGTCGCATTTTAAGCCAACGAGTCGACGGATATTTTGTTGTTTTGAACAGTCCCGATAAAAACGAAAAAGTTGTTTGGAAATTGTGTTTTTAAATAACTCGTAAATGTAAATGATATCTCTGTGGCTTTAATCAAAAAATTGCTATCGAAATTAATCTCACGAGGAAACAGTTCATTAACGGCTGTTTGTGTTTCGATGCGAGTGCAAAACAATTTTTTTGTACTTCATTTTGTACGTTTTGCGTTATAATAAACGTATACTTAAACAAATTGCAAATATGCAAAAGGTCTTTGCAATTCGATGATGTATTTTAAATATTTATATATAAAAGTTTGCCTTTTTTATTATCGCGAAAGTGGGAAAAATTGAATCGGACAACTAGCAGGAAAAAGCAACAAAAATTTGACACTGATTTGACATATTAAACTAATACTTTCAAAATTATGATAAAATAAATGATAAATAAGCGAATTAAAAATGTTAATATCGATTCCAATTTTTGTTTACTAATGTTCGCTTATTTTTCTCTTTTAATTTTCTTCGTTATATGTCCTCTTTCATTAGTTTCCACATCCAATTATTATGTTTACTCGTAAATTATTACTCCCAATGTAAATAATCATAAACCATTATTTACATCGTCAATCACATTAATGTAAAACGTTACAGAAAATCATAATTATAAAACGACAGGTATTTTGGGAAACTTAATGAAGAAATTTTTATTGGGTATTACCATTTGGGCATTCTAATCAGAATTTATTCGAGTTAAATAACATTAAGGCAAAAACGAACTCGCATTCTCACTTTGTGCTTTAATTTGTTGATGTTTAATACCAAATAATCAAGATAACCATTTTAACTTCAATAGGGTTAAAATTCTGCAGATCAGTTTTTACTATAGGTTTTATACATCTAGAAATATAATTATACCAATTTATATAGCGTAACTGGTGCAGCGCGAATAGACTTCCAAAAATTATAAGGAATTGCTATGCGAGATAGTAAATTTTAAATGTTTTTTTTTGTCGTATTATGTACTGGTATACGAATTCATTATACTATCTACGATTGTAATTTATACAATTCTTTTTTCTGCACGTATGTTTGAATTATAGGCAATAATAATAAACCCACACTAGTGTAAAATAATCGTAGTTAATAAATATCATTATTTAAAATAATATAATATGCCCAAATAATAATGTATCTATAACAATAAATGTAGCTTTTCACAAATTTATTAATCGTTTAAATCTAATCCTCACGCGATATCGCATAGCAATTATTAATTTCAATGGAAATCGTAAATAACGTTACAGTACAATTTGACGATTGTATAAATCAATCCGAGTTATTCCAAGTACAATAAATCATGAGAATAAAAAAGGTGCACATAAAGGTAAAGCGATGACGATAAAATGCAACGGTACAGTTAATGTTACAATCAGAATCATTAATTTTACAACATAGATAGTTAATGATTGAACGGTTGCATACATCGTGCACGTTAATGCCCGCGTAATTCGTCGTCAAAGAAGTTTTACAGCACTTATAATAAATCGCGTATTAAACACGGTAAACAACGCGCCGATATCGCAAAGCGACACGATATTAACGCGCGCCTAATTAAGCGTTAAAAACGCGCGCGTAATCGCGTAAAATAATTGCGCAACAATTGCAACGACGCAAGCCGCATCGAAATTGTTTGAGCCCGGTTGACTTTAATATCCTAAAATAATTAAGTCGTGAATATCGAGAGCACGTCGTCAGCCTTGTTACAGACTGCGCGTCACTCATTGATTAGGAAAATCGACATCAATCTACGACACGATAAACGCGTTAACGTAATTTATCGTTGCATTGACGCATTTACGGCTGCTGAATACGTGATCGAGTCAAATATCGCAAATCTACGCTAGTTATGATTACATATGTATTAGGGGAAAAGCGGTAATAAAGCACGGTTTATTTTAGCGCCTCGCGGGTGTATCGCGATACACGAATTACGACCTTTGAACTTTATTGTCGGAAAAATTTCATTGGCCGACGGTAAAAGTCCTTTTTTTCATTCTTTCTTCCATTCCCGACTTGTTTTTCTCTCCTCCCGTTTTTTACGACTCGCACCTCGCCGCGCCGAAAGAAAATACCAAAGCCGCTTTTTCGAGTTTGCGAATCGTACATTTTTAAGCGTTGTAATTTACTCGCAATGCACGTCGTAAAAATTTTATTAACACCAATGAAAAAGCATCGTTTTTCACCCCTCTTTCATGCCCCCACTTCCTTCCTCTTTGTCCTTTCATCCTTCTCCCTCGCGCTTCCTTTTTTCGTTTTGCTTTTATGCTGCTTTATGACACGATTTAATTGGTATAATGAAAAATCCAGTTCAATTTGGATATAATGGTTCGGCTCTTTGTCTTCGTGATTAGCAATCAAGTTGGATCAATTATGGATTGCGATTTTCAAATGACGAAAAATGGAATTTGTTATTATTTGTTGTGGGCGAAAATACCATGCATGAGAATTGAGCATTAAAACTTTTGACAATTTTAATGAAATATTAAACGCTGCTAGACGCGCGAGACAAACGATCCGATTTCATACGCCGGTCCCATCTTAAATAATACAATAAACAATTTTAAAGGTAGTTCGATCCCAATAATTTTATCAATTCCAATTGCATAATTGTTACCGCGTAGATTCTCGGTAGGAAGATTTCGACTGTAGTTATAATAAATCCGAGGGCAGGATATGGTGAAAATCATGAATGTTTAAAGACTATGAGATTAATTATTCATGATAAAATACTGGATTCTTATTCATTCGCAATTCGAAAGTAAAATCTTCAGATTCATAATTATACTCTCGTGCATAAAGTATGAAAAGTTCAATATTCACAATGTGGAATTAAATAAAACGAAAAAAGTATGGTTTGTCTTTGTAGCATGAAACATTCATCGGTCGAGCTCAAACATTTAAAAATAATACAATGTAACTTGGCAAAGGTTGGACGAATGATTTTTTAACAAGAATAATGTTTAAAAGACGATTTATTTTAACTTTGTTCTATGACAGAACACGGATTCTCCATTTTCTTTAATTCTAAAAGTACAGCTATTTCGTTAGATTGATCCTCATAGCTATATTTTTTCCAAATAAAATCCTTTTTATAAATATTCTTAGCGGGCGTGAAACTGAGAAATATAAAATGATCTTATCATTTAATTTTTAAGAAAATAAAATTTCTTAAATTTCTGGTTTTAAGATGAAATACTATACGCCACAGATTTGACATAAGCCTTCTTTCTGAAAATTTTGCATCAATAAAAATTTTCAGTTAGTATATGAGATCCCGATTTGATCACTAAGGGTGTCTTTATCACACGAATGTAGCTCTTATAGAATAAAAAGGACAAAATGATCGGAATAAAATCGAAGTTTAGAAATAGGTTAAGTTAATTCTGCTTTGGATGGTGTGTACTGTTATTTCACATTAAGAATTATTTTTGGATGCCTTGATGCATTTAAAATTTACTTAATACGGTTTTTCTAAAACTAATGGAGAAATATGTTATCTGATTACAGTGGGTCGAGGAATCTTTTACAAATTTTGATAAAGGCATCAATTGGAGGAGCTACGTGGTATGCGATGTCGCCTACCAGAACGTTAACAATTGGCTGTGGACGCCGTTCATCGAGAGAGGTCCGGCGAATAGGATATACATTGAAATCAAGTTCACGACTCGTGACTGTTCTCTCTTCCCTGGCACCGCCTACAGCTGCAGGGAAACCTTCAGTTTGCTCTACTACGAATTCGACGCGGCCACCAAAGAGCCACCGCCTTGGGAACCCGAGAGTTACAAACAAATTGGTATGATTCACGACGCATCATCCTCAAATCCATCCTATTTATTAAAATAATAAACCCTGCCATTTTCCCCACCAAAAACAACAGAAATTAATTGAAAAATAACACAATTCCTATCCATCAAATTCAAATTATCCGCCCTAGTCTTATTTAGAACACCATTCAAATACTCCTAATTCATATTTTGCAAATCGTGATTATAATTTAACCCATTGACGCGCATTTCATATCTGAATGTTGAAACATCAAAATTATTGCAAAAATCTACTTTTAGGTAAATAAAACGAAGAAACGTTTAAATTGTTTAAAATCAATTCATTTGTTAATAAATTGTCTATTCATTTTATTCTGTTATTTCTAATAATAAATCAGATTAATAAAATCAATATTATCTGAATAATATAAACTAGGAACAGATAATTTAGTACCGAATAGAGCCTGTACATAGTATTAACATTAAAATTTATTTAAATTCAAATTTGTATTAAGGTTTGATTCATGGTTTTATGATTTTTTAATGGTATAATAACGCTGAATATAGTTTCCTAACATAGTAACAAATATTTAAATTATTATTCGTGCAATTTGCATTTTCGTGAAGCAACAAATTTTGCTAGTGAATTTGAAAATGTCTACTAATTGAATTTTCTCAAAATTTACCATATTTTCTTGTAATTTGTCAAAAACATAATCATAAGTAAATTTATATCTCAGAATATTTGCTACTTTATTTCAAATGCAAATAGAATGATTTATTATAATTGAAATGCAAATATTAATTTGAATGTTTATGATATGTTAATGGACCACATTAATGTTATCAATAATTACACTAATATGTAAATTTGCAGAGTAGTAAGAGTCGACAGTCTCCTCCGCGATGCAATTTAATTAAATTGACGTTATACTGAGTTGACTTATATATATCATATATTTTCGTTATAATTTTTGAAAAGGTCATGTCAAGTTAAACTACAGCTGCTTACATGCGCAACGAATTTTTAACATGTAAATGAATATGTAAATCCACTTCTGTTAATACAATTTACACTGCATTTATATAGTACATTAGATTCAAAACTCGATAGTATTTTAATTGAAATCAATGTGTATTAATTATTTAGTTGACAAATTAATATATGCAAAATAAAATCTAAACTAATCTTTATTGATAATTGCATACCAACTCATGCAAAATATAGATAATCTTACAGTAATAATTTAAAATTAATTGGTGTTGAAATTTCAAATCAAATATATTTTTAAAAAATGTATATAAGAAGAATTAAAAATGAAGCAGTATAATTTATTTTGTTAATTTGCAATCACATATAAATTGCCAAATACAAAAAATAAAATAAATGTGATACTTACCCTAAGGAAAATGAATATATAAATAGAATATCTAGGTAGTAGAAAAATCTATTTAATTACGCCTATCATAAATTATTATTAATAAACAAATTTTATTATAAATATCAAATTTAACTACCATAAAGATAACACAAACATACGTTAAATGTTACATGTGCTGTAATTGGTTTTATTTTTACAACTTAGATATTCTATTTATCTATGAATTTCTCTTAGTATAATAACAATTGTAATTACTTGTATCATTGCAACTATAATGTTCAAATAGATTATAACCAAACAAATTTGTTTTTTTTACATTCGGGAGATCCTAAAGTGTTATATAAAGTTGATTAATAAATAACATTAACTTATATTTTTTAGGTCGAATCGCAGCAGGTGAAGGTCGGTTCAACACGAACACGAATTCCGAGGTGATTATAAATACGGAAGTGAAGTCAATCCCCGTAACGAAGAAGGGCGTGTACTTCGCTTTCCGGGACCAGGGCGCTTGCATTTCGATCCTGGCTATCCGGGTTTATTACATTAGTTGTCCCGAGGTAAATGCGAACTTTGCGCATTTCCCGGCGACGCCTACCGGCCGCGAGGTAACCTTGATCGAGCAGGCGTTCGGCACCTGCGTGGCCAATGCGGTCAAGATCGATCAGGGTCAAGACTCGAAGCCGACTTTCCTCTGCAAAGGAGACGGCAAGTGGTACCTGCCTTCCGGTGGTTGCCACTGTAAACCGGGCTACCAGGTACATTGTTTTTTGATTCAAAAATAAATCCACCCAACCTTACACGATTCCTCCTTTCGTAACAAAAATCATTAAAAAGAATACCATTTTGTGAGGGCTTTGCTTGCTAATTTCAATGTTAATCTGCCTGACTTAGTTATGGGAAAAGTTTAAATTTGTCCATAAATTCATTGACTTTTTAAATGCAAAAGTTTAGATGAATAACTTTTATTGCGTTTTAACGTCAGATTTATATCTCGAGGCAAGATGGTTTTCGTTTAAAGAGTTTCGAGACTGCATTTTTATATTTCTTTATAATAAAAAATCACTACAAATGACTCAACTTTATCATATTCCGCTGCAGAGATTAAGAGATACAAACATTTAGAATTTTGGTCTTTTTTTAATAAAAGCTATACATTTCCGTTTATCCGATACTGAACGCAGATTGATGAATGACTCTTCGAATGTCCAATAAAATTTCTAATTGATGATATACACGTGTATTACTTTCCATTTTCACACTTTCGACGGAACATAGAAAGCAGCGTAATCCGTAATTAAAATTTATTTCAGCGCTGTAAATCGTGATTTACGTATTGTTCTTTTCAACTCATGTTACATTCATCACCATTTGTATCGATTGGGCTATTCGTCAACCGGATAAGTTTGATTGGACCACTTGTTTGATAAACCGCAGTTAAGTTCTTTTAGAGCTGTATGATGACACCAAAACAAGAAAGCTGATAAACCAATGTTCGGAGCATTATTTCGAAAAGCTTTTGTTAGAAAATGTACAAATTACTATACTATTTCCAGATGTTGTTCCTGTTCTATGCTGTTATTATCGAAGACATTTATCCGTAAAAATGTATTAAACTCTTCAACGTCCTATTGTTCAATGCAAAAATAATAATAATAAAAAATTTAAAGACGCTCTAATCAATGCACACAAAACAATTAAAAACTAGGTTAATTGTCGATCGTTCCAAAGTAAATTGTATATAATTATCATAAAACTATTTTTCACTCTAAATAATAGTTGCATTTACAATATTCATAGTAAAGTAAATATAAATGAAATGAATAATTAATCATGAAATAAATATGAATTTATTTCAATAATTTTTCAACGAGTAAATTTTGTTTCTTATTGCGAAGGGAATAAATTTTCCTTGAAAGAAAGTAGATTGAATTAATCTCGTTTAATTTTGTATAAAATAGCAAGTAAAATTTGTACCATAAAGAGACAAATCCCTGAGGCAATTATTATTCAAATTCGCAAGCAATGTAACCAAAGCCGTTCCCAAATTCAAATTTGACAAATAGCCAGACAAAATATGAATTCCGATGGCGCATAATAATGTTGTACTCCGTCTGTTATCAGGCCGACGAAGAAAAGCAGCAGTGTAACGAATGTCCAATTGGCAAATACAAACACGAGGCCGGCTTGCAAAGCTGTCAACCCTGTCCGGCGCACAGCAAAGCACCGGGACATGCTTTTACCGAGTGCAGATGCGACACTGGTTATTACAGGGCACCGAAAGACCCCAGGGAAATGCCTTGCACTCGTAAGTATACACTTTCATACGCTCGCATGCATTTCGCCCGTCATTTTTATCAACAAATACTACCACTCCCGTTTATTCTAACTCGACATTTTTCTCCCACAACTGACGCAAAGATTACTTATTCCCGACTCGGAAAAATTACTTCCTGGTACATGAATTAATGACGTCGCAACTTTACAGTTATGGGAATTAATTATAATTTAAATATAGGATTTTAATTTGTCATTCTTTTTGGTAAAAAGGAATAATTTAAAGCCGACCAGGCAATGCGATGAACAAGTTTAAGGATTTGCTTCTCTTTTTTCACTTCTTTGATTTCAAAGCAAAATCTTGATACATTGGTTTCCGTTTTACGAGCTGCGACAGTAATTAGTTGATACCAAGTATTCTTTTGAAAAACGTTGCGATCGTTCCAGCTTGAATTAGAATTTTTAATAATAATACGTAGGCGGAATTTGATTATAATAATAATTTGATTAAATTAAAATCAAAATAAATAACCAACGCAACTGTTGATAATTTGATTTTTATTTTAATTCAGGATTAATTAAATCAATGTTATATTTTATATTCTTTATAGAATTATTGATAAATAATAATTAAAGATAACTTGCGATAAATAATATTTTAAATATTGATGTATTAAGAATAACTTTATTTAGCGGTGCAATAAATGTTTATTTATGTACATACGTGAGTAATTTTATTAAAAGCATTTTTTTAATAAAAACGATTTTTTATTCAATCCATCGACTTTTTAATCTCGAAAGTATCAGTGTATATTGCAAAAGCAGATGCAAACATGAAAATAAATATATAGCTATGAAATAATTGTTGAGAATAAATATTTTTTGATTTGTCGCACAACCATTTGACTAAATATGCTATTAATCACGTATTCAAATGATATTAATGGTTGGGCGTGATTAATGGGTCATGCTTGACTTGTTGCTTATTATCAAACGTATTATATGAATATAATAATATTGCACGTTCAATTTGTGTTTCAGAGCCGCCTTCCGCACCCCAGAATTTAACGGTTAATTTCTTCGATCAGTCCATGGTGATATTGTCGTGGAACACCCCGCAGTTTTTGGGCGGAAGAAACGATACGACGTACCGAGTCGTTTGCGACGCTTGCAGCATGGGTGTCAAGTACATTCCTAGCACGGTGAGTTTTTACTTCATTTCCGCTCGGTTCTAATGGCTCGTTATTCGAATGGGAAAATATGTTATGCGCAGAATTAAAGCGTGGTTTTCTGTACCTTACTTTTCTGCCTTTTTTATTCTGAATAGGACATTCGCCTTTTCTTTCTGTTTAGCTTGCTTTAAAAGCAGATTAAAATTTGTTACGTTTTACAGAGAGCACTAAATTGATATTCCATGTATATATATTATAATAAGCATTTTTTTTCGCACGGAACATAATTGCAGTTTAAACGATACTCTTTATTTAATTTTTTAACTATTATGTAATTACTATTAACGTCGTCAACATCAATATAATCAATTACAATTTATGAGTAAAGGTCGGTTGCAAGAAAGGTGGATCATGAACAACGATCAACAATTTCATTTAAAAACAACTTCGCCGGGTTCCTTTAACTCGCAAGAAATATTTGAAAAGTTTTGTCGCTATTTTAATCGGGTTTTACTGCTAAACGCGAAAATTCAATTAACACCTTTACGTTTATACTCCGAATAATTATGTTAATGAATTTTAACTCCCGACGTTTAATCTTTCGAGTTCAACTTGACGAAGTCGCTGTGAAAATTGTTCTAAGTAACCATTCGCGCAGCGAGGGACCAAGTCTGGTTTGAATTATTCGTTAAATATGCACATTTATGTCGTTTCAGGAGATTTTCAACGAAACGAAGATCACGATAACCGGGTTAAATGCAGTGACGACGTATCGTTTCCAAGTGTTCGCCGAGAACGGAGTGTCTCCTTTGGTCAGTGGGTCGGAATACGTGGACATCACGGTCACGACCGAGGCCAGCGTGCCGAGCCTGGTGAGCAACGTTCGGATAACCAGCATCAAGAGCACCGAGCTCAGCATCAGCTGGAACGCCCCGTCTTGGACGCATCAGGGTGACGTCGCTGGCGACAGTGACCTCGTCGAACGATACGAAGGTATTGCATATATTGCATTTCATCCGTCTTTTTATTTTTGTCCAGCCAACTGTATCCGATTTCAATTTTTTTTTATACATCGAATTAAACCGAATCCCTCAATGCTTATTCAGTGTCCAAAAAAGGACAAAAAATACGCACACACACACTTACTGTAATGTTTACTGACGTGTGTCCGCTTGTAAACATGCATATTTATAATTTTCTGCATAAAGTCGGGTAAAAAGAAAGCGCAATGTCGTACTGAAATATCATCTGTGAATATTAATTTATATTTATATATATATATCACTTTCAATCGTCTTGATTTAATGACATATATTAATAATAATAGATTTATTTTTCCATCAATGAATTAGTTTCTACATTAAAGAAAAAATTATATTAAATTTTAATATAAAGTTGAGAAAAGCATAGAATTAATTTTAAACTTTCATTTCATTCAGATAAACATTATGTTCTTACACAACCCACTATTGATAATAACCATACAATGGATTGGGATATAACACAAATTTTAGATACAGAAATACAATGTTACAAACAAATTTTTATTACGCATTATTACAAACGAAATATTCGAAAAATGTTATTTATTAAACGACACGACAATACTCTTAACTTACAACATAATCCCGTATAACTTAATAAAATACATCAAAAATTGTAATTAACTAATTCCAATATTAAACATTAAAACATGTCCATATATACTTTCAAATCCATTTAAACAAACACGTTTATTAGTTCCTTCCTTATCGATATCTTACACAATACTTAATATCTGGTTTCAATAATGTTTCATATTTACATAGTCATATATTTCATTAGTTATTTACTCTAAATTCTTTTTTTTAACTTTTCCATTTTTTTAATATATGATTCTTCACTGAAGGAATATCAACATAAATATAAATTCTGATTTATTTTTGAAATATTTTCAATCATTAAGGAAAGAAGAAAAATGAGTTAGAAAGGACAAAGTTGATTTCATTTCCTGTTACTTGTAATTTCAAGCTGTTACATCCACGATGAGAAATGTCAGGTTGAATGGCTGGCTGAGAACTATGTAATGAATATGAAAATATGTTACTAGCGGAAAGAAAATTATGTCTTTGGCATTTAAATCATGATACTTTTTGTTTCAGTGAGGGTTTACCCGCGGTATGAAGATGCCGCAAATGCGACTGTGATTCCAACGTCCAAGACTTCGGCGACCTTTAAAAACCTGAAGCCTGCGACTGATTACGCTATCCAAGTTCGTGCGAAAACGACACGCGGTTGGGGCGAATATACCCCTGTTATCTATAAGAAGACGCCACATGCAATGGGTCTGGGTAAATAATATTTAGCACAAACTTAAAACACGCTTCATATTCAGCTGCTGGATGAGGGGCTGCGCAAAAAATGTCTAAAAAGCTTCTCAAAACGAAAAGATAAAAGTATTTTTAAGGTCGACGCACGTCATATCTTGCAAACAAGCGAAGACATTTATTTTCGCAGCGTCAAAGGGTCATTTGGCGATGATTATGATGACGCAATGCTCGTCGGTTGCCAAGTACCCTTTTTAAGTAGAAACTCGAATAATTTTTGATTATTTTGATACATTTTGTTCTTTCATGAGAGTTTTTACTGCGAATTCTGAATTGCGCGTGCATCCGTTGAAGAAATCCAAGAACTCTAAAACAATTGGACAAAAATGGTAGTCCTATCAGCCGCGCAATTCAGAAAGCTTGCGCACAGTCGTTAATTACCGCACAATCACGCACACACGTAACATTGAACATGGGCATATTTACATTCGTACGAATGCTCAACTTCGATTGCCAATGTTAAAAATGCACGATATTACGTTACGAAAAATATGCCCAACTTGCTAATGTTGATTCGCAGTGAAAATATTCTTATACACTTGGCTCTCTTATAATTACAGACTACGTAGGCGATGACGACAACATGCAAGTTCGAATCATTGCCGGTGCCATCGTAGCTGTGGTTGTTCTCCTCGTGATCATTATCATTATGATCGTTCTGTTCTTGAGAAGGTAAAGGACGCACTCTATTTTCAATGCCGACAATCCGTGTTTGTGGTTGCTCTAAAAATGACGTGTATGCTTTTTATGTGTAAGAGCTTAGCGGGGGATTGAGTTTGGATGAAGTGAATGGAATGAAGGAATTTAATTTACATTTTTTATGACGTGTTTACGAATTATTTGGCATTTCAAACTCGATGTTTTATTTTTATTATCTTGAATAATAATATTTTTATAAATAAAACATAAACATTGTTTTTTGCAAATGAAACTAATTAATTTATATACATTATGAAACAAAAAGTTATTGCGACTTTACAACAAAGATTATTTAATTATTCAAGTTTATTGTTTATTCATGCATGACGCCAGAATGTTGTTTTTTGTCTTTATTAATTTATTTTTATATTCATAAAAACAAGTATGAAAATGTGTAATAACATTTTTACATTATCTTTTATTTATTAAAAACTGATAAAGATGAAATATATCAATGTATAAAATATTTATTTCGTAAAATAGTGTTCATTAACAAAAATAAACAAAAAACAAAACGACGAACAAAACAGAATTAATTTTTTTCATTTACAAATCAATTCTCATTTTTCACTATGTAATTTAAATAACTGCAATAGTAATATGAATCTACTTTTTGTAGTACAAAAATTAAGAAAGCACAACAAACTGGATTAATTTAAAATAATCTGGATTGAAAATAAAATATTATATTAAAATTAAAATATTGTACACATATGAGCATTATCATTACGATATTATGTGTATCAAAACAATATTTGTACTTCATTAACTACATTATTAAAGTCAATCAAAATCAAAATACAAGAATTTCTTAATTTAAATGTTATATTATCTTTTACAAAATGTATATGGTAATTTTTGTTATTTATTAAACAGTATTTTTAGGGCATTTACAAAACATCCCCAAAGTGTATATATAGACAACAAAGCATGTATATATAGTTTGAGCTATTAAAAATATTTAGCACGAAATATAATGCAATTTTTAACTTTGTTTGCTGCAGCAGAGCATCGGACGAGTGCAACAAAAAGCAGCCAAGCGACTGCGACACTTTGGAATACCGAAACGGCGAAGGTACGTTGTCTTTGGGCCGATATATGGACCCAAAATTGGATAAAAGACTTTCTTCTATCATCTCGCTATATCTGTCTGTCTTTTTCCAATTAGATCAGTACCCGATAATCACCACCCCGTGATCACTGTCATAGATTTTGATCCCTTTGTGTGATGTAACTAATATGCCAGCAAATATATATATAAATATATATATATATATATATATAATCCATATATATATATATATATATATATATATATAATTAACCACCCCTTAGTCTTGATTTTAGCAAGTGTAATTACCAATAATCGTAGTTTTCAAATAAGTCGAAATTCCTGTTTGCTAGTTTGCCCGAAAAGGATCGAGTTCGATGACAGAGAAGAGTGAGAGCAAACAAAAACAAAAAAAAGAAAAGATGGAATTTAATTACGAGTAAAGCAACTTTTTTCAACTTTCGGCCCAATGCTCGAGCGAAATTTGTCTAACCGAAATCTTTCGATTCTTTCTTTTTTTTCATGTGCGATTTACCCCACACTATTGAACCTGTCTCCACGAACCAAAAAACCTAATGAAAAACCAATGTACACAATCGCCTGCTACCTGCTACAGGACTAGTTGTGACCTACAGTAAGTCTTCTCCAAAAACCTCAAATTCATGACTCGTTACGGAATGCTGATTTAATTGTTTCTGCATTTTTGATTTTTGCACGGTGTTTTTTGGGAATTAATTTTTTTACTACTTTTGCGTGTCGTCTTTTAAGGTGGTTTATGTCAACTTCGGAATTTTGATTAAATTCTCTCTGAATTTGCGCAAAGACGTGGAGCTGTTTATATGTACAAAGTACTGAATTTTGATGAACCACTTGGATTTTCTGCTATGCATAAATGTAGTACATTTTGCACGTTGTTGTTACGTTTTTAGTCGAATATTTGCATGCATACATGTCGAGAAATTGTCGTTCCTTAAAAATTTAACTTGTAAATATTGACTGCAACTTTTGTGATTAATAATAAAATTAAGATTGATAAAAATAATTTGTTGTCAATCTTGTTGAATTATCGCAGAAAACTTGCTAAATCTCGGCGAAAAATCTTAAACCAAGTCGTGCCGGTCTCTATTCCTGAACTTTTTATTTTGGGTTTTCAACAAAGTTTAATTCAGTTTCTCATATAAATCAGTAATAGACTTTTGATAACAAAAGCCAACATCACAAATTTAACTAAAAAAGAAAAGAAAAAGAAATAAGTGTGTGAGTCGAAAAAAGGAGCAGAAAAAGAAATTAAACTCTCTCTCAACTGCGATACATATAAACTTACTTTTTTGCAGTCATAAAAGAGAGAAAACTAATCAACATCTGAAAAGTTTAAACAATTTCGAGATTCATAAACTTTTTCTTGCTTTCATCGTCTTTGGTTGAATTTCAAGTTAAAATTTTGTTAACAATGTTATTCCTTATAACAAAATTTTTCTTCAAAAAGTGCCCGTCATTATTTTTCTTCATTCTCCCTAGCCTAGAGATGAAGAAAAATCGTCAGCAGTAAACTACTTTACCGAATTTGTACAATTTCGCATTTCTCCTATTTATGACGACTGAAATTTATGAAACCATTAGTAATAATGCACCATAACCAGAATAATCATTAAAAATTGATTTCATCCGGTTTGTTTATTGTTTGATTAAATTAACATTATTATATCATTAAATTCCCAGTTAACATAATAAGAGATGATATTCATCACATGTGTAATTTATCATATGACATTATTTTACCGAATTAAAATTCATAATTTCACGCTATAAGCTCCATAATAATCATTATTATTATTTTATTTTGCAATCAAAACAAACGACGAATACAAAGCATCATTAATTATTTATATACATTGAATGTAAAAGAAACAAAAAAAGCTAACTATGTAAAGCATCGATTTTAATATTAAACGTTAATTAGCAGTCGATTAATTTAAATAAATCTCGCTGAAAAAGTTGATTCACATTACTAATGAAAAGTCATAAAATGTGTATTTATATGCATGTGTATATAACAATTTTGTATATTATTGTCAAATATTCGATAACTAAGCCGAATCTGCTCCGTGCATGTGTAAATAAAAGATATTAAATTTGTATATATTTTATGTGAATTTGATGTGTGCGCATTGATAAATAATATGTAACAATGCGACTGTAGTACTTTGAGGCAATTTTGACGAAATGTTTGCGGCATTTCGTAAGCCCGGTAAAAATGGATTTGACTCGCAGTTTGATTGACGTGCAGTGGCGTTCGCTGATTGCATTTTGTTAGTCGCATTGTGTATGAGCTTGTTGGCCGTTGTGTTGTTCACAGTGCACTGCAAAATGG
>JABFPK010000323.1:0-16568 GCA_022817445.1 Habroteleia sp. ZL-2020
CGCGACCAGTCGACAGAGCCGTGCTGCGAGCGTCCACGCGCCAACAAGCCTAACCGCAACCAGAGGAACGTGGGTAGATGAACTTCCGGTTGTGATCGCCATGGTGAGCCTTTGGATAGTACCGACGAAGTCGACTTTACCCCTCCCCCCCCTATTATCGTTTCAAACTACAATCGTCGCCCGAACCCCCTCCCCTCCACCTCGGGAGCTTATTTCCCGGTCCTCAAAAACGAGTTCAAACCCATGCCGATTTCGTTGCGGTCGCAAATAGTGTTTTGATGCACTCGTTATATATAGACGTCACTCGAGGGTCGACTTCTGTCAGATTATGCGCGTTACGACACGAAGCGGTTCGTTGCTCGTACGAATTAATGCCACATCCTTCGGGAATTCATTTTTTTTGGTTACCCGCGTTTCGCGCGCAATGCCTCTCTGCAATTTGGATTTATCGTGTGTGTGTTTCAGTGCAAAAGTGTGCGATTGAGCAACCCGAAGACACGCTTCCCCGAGGACTCAAACGCGTCACGTGATTTCAATTTGGGACCGATCGACGCCGGTCCAAAGTCACCGAAGAAAACCGGATTGTGATAAGTGGCTGTGTTCATGTTGCCGGAAAGCACGTTTCCCGTTACAGGTGAGTGCGTTGCGAAAGAAATTTCCCAAAAACGAGCGCGTTTCGAATAGACTCGCGCATAAATATTTTTGTTTTGCGCCGCTTTGTTTTGCACTTGGCGGCGGAGACGCTACCGCGCTTTTGGTTATTGAAAACATTGTTTTTATATTTTTTTTCCACGAATTTGCTTTCGAATTGCTATTTTTAAATTGAAATTAAAAATATTTGCTATTTGCGTTAATTTCTTATTATTTTTTAAATGAATTCGTAGAAAATATTGAATAATTTGGAATAGATTTGTTTGAAGTTTTCGGAACCGATCTCGGTCGAATAAACTAAAGGCGCGTATTTTGGTTTACTATATAAAGTCTGAACCGAACGCGTATTTAAAATACTTCCTACGAAAACGACATTTCGAGTCATCGTCGGACGCAATGTACTGCCGTTTTTGGCTCTTAAGTGTTATATTTTCTAATTCCGTACGTATCGCGTCAGTCCTGACCTCTTTCCTTTTTTTCGAGTTTCGTTTTATCGTCCGCCTCGGCCGTTTAATTTTGTTAAACCGCCACGTTAAATACAAACTTCAATGTCGAAGCGGAATCCGAACGGCGCGGAGATTCCCCGCGAGTCCTCGAATTTCCGCGTGCTATTTTTATCCCCGAAACGCACATTTCTCCGAAAATATACAATATTCGTTATTGTCGAGGCCAGAAATAGAATTTTGACTTCTTTTCGAATCGCGTCGCGCTCGGCGAGGTTTTCGAATCGAAAAACGTTGCGCAAAGATTGAAAACATTTTCGGGCGAAAATATCTGGCACAAGTCGCGCGTTTTTGGCGTTTTATGATCGCGATTTCGCGGCGATCGCTTAAGGAAAATGCATATCGTCTTACGCTTATTATAAATAGCCGCGCGAAAAAGTGTCCGAATGCGCCGCGCATTCGACGGTTGTCACTTTTTAATGACAACTTCGGGTCCGTTCTCCGGCGATTTCGACTTTCGGTGTTAACGCTCGCGCGGTTACGTAACGCCGGCTGCGGGCGCGCGGACGAAAATATTGCTCCGTGATTTTCCCCGCTTGGTTTTTAAAATAAACGACCAAAATCGCGTCGGAAAAAATTTCCACGTCGTCGCGGCGCGTTCGGTCTAATTTGGTTTTAAAAAGCACGACTGACGCTCGTTATTTTCTGTTTAGCGACGAAATTCGTTTCGAAATAAATTTGTATGTAAACAAATAATGAAATGACTTTATGTCGGAATACATTCGTTGGAATTTGAAAATAAGTTGGAAAATATACAGGAAAATATATTTCGAAGAAATATTTCGCGGTTTGATGCTAGAATTGAACAAAATTTATTCCGAAATCCGTACACGTGGAGTTGTATACTAATGTTGCTAAGAATAGTTTAAAAAAAAAACAACTTGTAAAAGATTGCGATCGAATTTTGAGGAATCTGTTGCGGTTGAATTTTGTAAAATCGTTTATAATTTATTGTACTCTTCAATAAAATATAACAAATTAAAATGCTTAAGGTTTTATTATTATTTACTACTTTTTTATGTTTACTATTTGCATTTAACGCGAGAAAAAACATACAAAGAAAATAATTGTATAAATTATCATAATTATCTTAGATACTATCTAAAATATCTTAGATAATACTTTTTTTAATTCTCTTTTTTCTCACTGAAATTAGTGTCATTTATAATTATTTAATAAAATTATTTTCATTATTACGTGGGCGTTTTGTCTGAAAAAGTTTTTTTTTATTTGCAACAAAATGATTAAAACAAGTTTAAAATATATTTTAATATATATATAATAATATTCTATTATATATACATTAATAATATTCTAATAAAAATGTTAATATTATTATTAAAATTGAAGTATTTTTTTGATTTAATATTTTTCAATAAAATATAAAAAATTAAATTACTTAAAGTTTTATTATTATTTACTACTTTTTTATGTTCACTATCTACATTTAACGCGAGAATAAACATATACAAAGAAAAAAGAATTGTATAAATTATCTTGATTATCCCAAATATTATCTAAATTATCTTAAATGGTAATTTTTTTAATTTTTTTTTTTCTCACTGAAATTAGTGTCATTTATAATTATTTAATAAAATTATTTTCATTACGTGTGCGTTTTGTCTAAAAAAAAGTTTTTTTTTGCAACAAAATGATTAAAACAAGTTTAAAATATATTTTAATATATATATAATAATATGCTATTATATATATATATTAATAATATTCTAATAATGTTAAAATTCTTATTAGAATTGAAATATTTTCTTGATTTAATATATTCTTCATATATAGAAAAAGATATTTTATATTATAGAATTTTTAACGAAAAAAAAATAATTGCACATAAATAATTGATGATCAAACGAATTGTTTTTTCAAACAATTCAATCAAACACCAAACACAATTATAAAGGAGCAATAAAAATGATTTTATTAAGTGAAAATAAATGACACTTGCGTTATAGATTTAATTGCACCGAGAAAAAGGAATTGAAGAATGAAAAAAAAATTTGGAATAGTAAAATTAAATGCATTCCTATTTGTGTTTAACATGTTCATTCATTTTACCATCTCAGATAGTATTTTTTTTACTTTTTAAAGTATATCCCCACTCTACGAACTAAGGCAGTAAAATAAATAGTATTACCATTCGATGGTAAAACATATTTGTATACTTTCAAAAATTAAAAATTTGCTGTCTGGCACAGTAATATTTAAATGCTTAACCTAAAAACTTTAAAGGAATTTATTTAAAAAGATATTGTAAATAAATGTTTTTTTTAAATAAATATCATGTGTAAAATAGTTGTAATTAAGTATTTTTTCCTATAAATACAGAATTAAAAAGTGACAAATTTCTATTAATTTAGGAAAATAGTTAAAATTACACCATTTTTGTTAAATTCAGTCAAAACAAATTATTTGTTACCGTTCGAAAATTCACTTGTTTCGTTTAACCCAGTTCATAATTTATTAATAATATATAATTTGATATCGTTGCTCAATTACAAAATAATTATATTATTTATTAATCGAAGATGTATTAACGGAACGCAGCGAATTTTGCGCAACATCTGTTTTTTCTCCATTTGTCCATCGGGCAGGTTTGCATGTTGTGTGGGCAGATATGTACAATCATCCGCAGTAGTTCAGCCTTCTTAAAATAGTACGATTTCGAAATTTGAAAAAGCACATTTGCAACAAGACAAAATGTGTCTTTTAAAAATGATGTAATGTGTTCTACCATTTTAGTATGCAAGTCGGAAAGTATCAAATTTCGATCGATTTACGTCACATTTCTTAAGCCCGTTACAACATTTCACATTTTACTTTTTTCTGCTATTTATTAAGAGCTCAAACAATTTCGTTCGACGTTTGTTTCGTCTTCGGTTCATTTAATATGTATTTTTTACAAAAGGGGGAAAAATATAGATGGAGGATAATTTGTTAGGTATAATTTATTTGTTTTTGCAAAGAAAAAAGATGAATAAATTAGTGTCTTGGTTGATAGAGTGAGAATATACTTTAAACAGTAAAAAAAAATTCTATTTTGAATAGTAAAAGTAGTACTATAAGCAGTGAATATTGTTATAATATTGTAGCAATAATAATTTAAATATTTATGCAATTATATATTATTTATTATTAAATATTATTTTATTATTGTAGTAATATTAATTTAATATTTATAGTACGTAAATAAAATTGATAAAAAATTTTGTTGTTTGGGAATCGATCCCGAGCCTCTAAAAGTGGAAGTTCGACACCTTACCGCTGAGCCACCGTTGTTGTTTAGGAATTTTACTAATTATTCAATTTTACCACTCATCGGCCTAATTTTTAAATGAAAAAGCAGATTTTTCAATGTTACAGGAATATTACAATAATATTTGTGTGAATATTGTAGTAAAATTATTATAATTTTGCTTAATATTGCCTTAATATTACAGTAATATTCATTGCACGTAAATAAAATTGATAAAAAACTTTTATATATTTAGGAATTGAACCCGAGCCTCTGAAGTGGAAATTCCGACACCTTACCCCCGAGCCAACATTGCAATTTACGAATCCTACTAATTATTCAATTTTACCACTCATCGGTCGACTTTTCTTATGAAATAGCAAATTGTTCAATGTTACAGGAATATTACAATAATATTTGTGTGATTGTTGTAGTAAAATTATTATAATTTTGCTTAATATTGCCTTAATATTACAGTAATATTCATAATATGTGAATAAAATTGATAAAAACTTTTCTATATTTGGGAATTGAACCCGAGCCTCTGAAGTGGAAATTCCGACACCTTACCCCCGAGCCAGCATTAAAATTTAAGAATCTTACTAATTATTCAGTATTTCCTCTTATTGACCAAATATTTTATGAAACAGTAGTCTTTCAACGTTACAGGAATATTAAAAATAATATTCGTGTGAATATTATAGTAATATTACTATATATATAATATAATATATATATTGTTTAATATTCATAAAAATTCATTGCTTATGGTTAATGCAAATGTTGATAAATAAAAACAGGAATGTATTTGAACTTTACTACTCCAAATAGTAATTCCTTTTATTTTTCCAAGTTTCAATTTTCTTTTTTCAATTTTTTGTATCAATTTGTTTTGTGTTTAATTCTGGTTTGAATTAAGAAAATAATCATTTAACCTTATTTTGTTACAGGGGGTATTATGCAAACCGAAGAAGTCGGTATCTGTTCAAAGTCAACGAGCTTGGACTACTCTCGAACGGAAGATCCGATATTTAACCACCCTGCTCATATCAAACAGGATCCTCACTGTTCGGTACCTTCGCTTCTTTACATGACTGTCAAACAAGAACCGCAAGAAGTAGATTCCAGAGCTAGCAAGTTAGTGCCAATGCAATTATATTACGATATTAGATGATACCAGTTTATTTTTTCATTTATTTATTAGTTAATGTTTTATATATCTAATAGTTAAATAAATAATCTTATTCCATAACGGCATGTAAATATTCCTAAAAGGTATTCAGAATGTTTCTTTTGGGTAAATAATATATGGGTAGATACCAGAAAGATACAAATTTTTAAAATTAAAATATTCCTGGTATATTCTGAAAAATATTTCTGAAATGGGCCGAAAATATTGTGGAATATTTGTGGAACATTTGAAATATTCTATGGGAAAGTTTTTTACGATCCAGAAATTATCCAAAAGCATCACTCTCGACTACCTACTCTCGCCCCCTAGGGGGATTTTGAAATCTTAACTGGGAACCCCCTTTTTATTGCACCTTTGGATTTTTCATTGGAAAATAATATAATTTTATTAGAAAAATAAAAATTTGAAATAAATGTGGGCCCCTATTTATAATTTCAAAGTCAGCCCCCCGTCCGAAGGGGGGCAGCGTTCACCAAAAGAAATAATAAAGAGCGAATAAAAACAACAATAATGCAAATTATAATAAATATTGAATAATAAACAAATTATTTATTTATAATTTGTTTTATTTACAGTAAATCAAAAAAATATTTTGATTATTTACTTTTTAGCATTCCAATTTTACAAAATTGTTCAATTTTACAGCGTACAGGATGACGTGGACAGTGTTCCGAGCACAAGCGACGATGAGCAAATTAGTCAAAAATATCAAAACTCATGCGATGGACTCGAGAAGTCATCGGACAAGTCAGTGACAGATATTAATAAAGTTAAGCCAAGGTAATTTAAACATTTAACACATTTTGTTAATAAAAAAAAATGTAACAATAAACAAATTAGTATCAAATGTACTTGGCTGGTAGTCATTTTATCGAATTTTCATTTTATCAAATTATCATTTTATTGAATTTCATTTTGTCGAAAAATCAGTTTTTGATTAAATAAATGCTTAAACAAATCATTTTCCGATAAAATGAAATTCGATGAAATGATAGTGACGAAAAAAATGAAAATTCGATAAAATGTCAGTGGCGATAAAAATATATTTCGATAATTTGATAGTGGTGATAAAATGATTTTTCGATAAAATGACTACCACCCCCAAAAATGGCCAAAAAATGTCATAAACTCAGTATCTTATTGATTTGTATTTTCCTATTGATACATTATCGATTAATTCTCTTTTTTTTAAAAAACTAATTTATATTTTAGGTTTTATTACCAGAAACACTAATTCCATGAGAACACTGCATTGCCATTTGCCTTCATCAAAAATAAATCTCTCATATTAAGACGTTCAGAATGATTTTGAAATCTTGAAAAAAGTCAGAAAATCTATTAAAAGAGACCCGTTTAATTTCTGTCTAGATATTTACTGTTTTTTAACAAAAAACATTCGAAATTCACCTTGAACATCTTTAAGAGATTTTAATATAATTAGGGATAGTCACTAGATTAGGGATAAATCACTAGATGTATTATGAAAAAACTTGTTCTCTCTAACTTTATGAATCTGTCTCAATCCCAAAGAATTATCCTAATTTTTTAACTGTTAGTTTTGGGAATTTTTTATTCAAATTTAAATTATTATGGTAGGAAGGGTGACCTCTAGGAACCAAATAAAAATTCTTGGGACTTATTGTAATTTTTTATATATTTAATTAAAAGCCAACGTGTCGTTCTTTTTGCAAGAACCTCATCAAGACTACATACAAAAGAATTATATTTTTAACTAATATCATAAATTAAAATTTAAAGCCTTTAAATTCATATCTCAGTCTAACTTAGTTTCTGGTTCACCTCTCTTATTTTAATAATGAATATTTAAAATTAAAAATTAACTTGTGATCATACAACAAGGTAAGTCCTTAAGTTTCCTAAAATGTAACTTGTAGTTTAAAAATTAATTTTTAATTCATGATATTAGTTAAAAATATAATTTTTTTGTATGTAGCCCTGATGAGGTTCTTTCAAAAAGAACGAAACGTTGGCTTTTAATTAAATATACACTGTCGGGAAAAAAACGAGACACCGTTAAAAATCTCAAAAAATTGCCCATTTTCAAAGCCTAATATCTTCGTCAAATATTGTCCGAATTGGATGATTTTTAGTGATTTGTTACAATGCTGTAAAATTGTTTCCAATCCCCAAGAAACCCCTCAGAAAAAAAAATTCAAAAATTGAAAAAAAAATTCAAAAATTGAAAAAAAAATTCAAAAATTGAAAAAAAAATTTTGAGGTAAGAAAGTTCCACGGACTTCGGAAAATTTTATAGCCTCTATTGACTATCAAATTCGTCAAATTCATTTAATGTGCTTAAAAAACACCAAAATTCAAGTGTCTACGATTTTTTTTCGCAAAGTTATACGCATTCAAAAACAGTTTACGTTTTTCCACGTTTTCACACATCACACAACATCACACACACATATACACACATACAAACATAAGCACATTCACACACATACACGCATACGTACACACATATACACAAAAACATGTTATTGTAAAAAATGTAGAAAAACGTAACATTTTTTTGAATGCGTATAACTTTGCGAAAAAAAATCGTAGACACTTGAATTTTGGTGTTTTTTAAGCACATTAAATGAATTTTACGAATTTGATAGTCAATAGAGGCTATAAAATTTTCCGAAGTTCGTGGAACTTTCTTACCTCAAAATTTTTTTTTCAATTTTTGAATTTTTTTTTCTGAGGGGTTTCTTGGGGATTGGAACCAATTTTACAGCATTGTAACAAACACGATCACAAAGGCGATAAAAAACGCTTCCGAAATCACCAAAAATCATTCAATTTGGACAATATTTGACGAAGATATTAGGCTTTGAAAATGGGAAATTTTTTGAGATTTTTAAAAGTGCCTCGTTTTTTTTTCCCAACAATGTATATATTATATATTTAATTAAATATATATATATATATATATAATTACAATAATTCCTAAGAATTTTACATGGTTCCTCAAGGTCATCCTTCCTACCATTATTAATTTTGAATCCAATGTTTTGACAGACAATGTTCCTAAATCAAGTTTTTATTTCCAGTCGAAGTCGCAGGAAAGCCCGTTGGAAGTTGAAATTTCACCACCAAGCCCTGCCGCCGGAATACTTGGACCACTATGAAGCCGTCCTGGCTCAAGAAGCTTTGAACACGACCTCGGTTTCGACGCCCGAGCCCACGACCATTTCTCCGGCTTCGACGCCCGCCTCGCCCACGGTTTTAAATCCCATCGCGGACGTGCAACGTTGGCTGCAGAGAATTGCGATAATGCAAAAGGAAGTTTGCCCCGCGACCACCCAGTCCCAGCCAACCTCGCCGACTTCGAGTTCCCGAAAATCGGTCATAACCTCGGCCGCAACGCAACCAAATTTCTGCTCTTTGACCAACTCCTCGAAGTACCAAACGCAAAATCTGTCGCGACCGCCTATGAAGTATTCCGATCTCCCTTACATGGGGGAGATTACGTTAGATAATAGCAAACCCAGGAGGGGGAGAAAGCCCAAAAAGGCGGACATCTGCCATTTGATTTATAAAAACTACGGAACCATTTTGCCCGGGACGCCGGGACACGAGAACAAGTGCCCCGTGGACAAGAGAGACAAAACGTCGCAGGTGGTGTTCCAAAGGTAAAGATGGAGACACTTTATGTGAGGATTAAGTTGGGTGTTTGGGGGAAAATGGTGTTTCACGTATGGGGGATTTTGAAAATTTTAATTTGAATTTTGCAGAGATTTTAGTATAAATGTAGATTTTTATCTATGGTATTCTGAAGAGGAATTTAAATCTTAACTGGAAATTCATTATTAGATGAAGATAGATGAATGTAATGCTTGTTTTCTTGTTTCAAAAAGTTTGAATTTTTGATAGCATTTTCTTGGCGGTTTGAAAAAATGTGAGAATGAAACAGATAAATGTCTTATATAGGCGAGAGGGTGCTTAGAAACTTATTTATTCATCAAAAATACAAATTTGGGAAAAAATTCGAAAACAACTTTTTTATCCCTATCCTCAGTTTGTGTTCCAGAAATCTGAAATCTAGGCACCTGAAATTGGTGAAAAAGTTTTTTCTTCCTTTTTCATTTTAAATACTATTTTCTATCTTCTTTCACATAAGGGATGTCATTTAGATTGAATTTAACGAGATCTGAAACCAAAAATTTTTTTGACCTCCCTAACTAAGCAAGTCCCACCCTGGAAAAATTTTCGATTTAGGGTCGGATTTCAGAATTAATAAATGGAATTATTTTCAAACGATCACTAAAATATGCAAGTATCTATAATATTCTGGTGCAGAATTCAATTCTCTACAGCATATACGTTATTGGAAAAATATTCAATGAATAGTATTCGCACAATCCTCATTTTTATATTTTAAAATTTATCATTTTTAGGTAGCATTTTTGGGGCGATTTTGAACATTTTGATAAATAGAGTCGAGATGTAAACAAAATGTCCTATATATGCGGAGGGATACTTAGAAACTTATTTACTTAACCAAAATATGTTTTGTTGAAGTAAATTGAAAAAAAAAATTTCATCAATGTATTTAATTGGAAATTGGTAAAAAAGTTGTTTCTTCATTTTACACTTTAAATATCATTTCCATCTTCTTTCCTCTCAGGGATGTAATTAGATTATATTTAGCGAGATCTGAGACCAAAAATTTTTTTACCTCACCTAACTAAGAAGGCAAAATTTTAGATTTTTCGATCGATTTAAAAAATTATAACTTGAATTTTCTGCAGATTTTCACCCAAACATATTATTCTTACGCAGAATTCAAATCTCTACAAGAAAAGCTTCATTACATAAAAATTAAATATTAACCCAATACTCATTTTTCTATTTCAAAAATCTCATCTTTTGATACCATTTTTCTGGTAATTTGGACAATTTCTGCAAATGAAGTAAAAATTCAAAAAAAAGTATTTGACACCAATGATTTGTTCAGAAACTTATGTAATCACTCAAAATATGATTTTGCGGAAGAAAATTAAAAGAATGTTCATCCTTATCCTCAGTTTTGGTTCAATTATGTAATTGAATTGTGTAATTTTCAGGTCAGATATACAAAACAGGATCAGCAGCCTTCTGGAAAAACGATTAACTCAAGAATCTCGTAAGGGTTTCGTGCCAAATCTCAAAGAGCAGGACGAACCATTGAACCTTTGCGTTCGGGACGAAAATTTTGAGAAATCCAAAATCCTTTACAACAACGACTTACATTTACTGAGGACTGATTCTTCCATCGACCACGAGGATGTAGATATTGTAGGAACCCCTTGCTCTAGCGATTTAGATTCACTCAATCCATTGGAAAATGTGATAAAGAAAGACGACACCAACGAAAGTGACTCGCTTAGCAACCCTGGATTTGTCTATTGGCCAAATGCAGGTGTCTTTATACACCCCATGACGCTACAATCGCAGTTCTTGTATTACCAAAAAATGGACCAACAACGCAAGAACCTTCTGAACACCGATGTAGCCACGCCAGAAACTCAAAAAATCGCACCCAAAACTCAAACTGCACCTTTGGATAGAAAGTGCGTGTCTCCTAACGTGCCTAGAATATCAAACCTTATACTACCAAGTGCGAAAAGGTGAGATATGCACTTTATCTTCCGTATCTCTAACTTTAAATTATTCTTTTAAACCAAAATTGGTATAATTCTAATACCTTTTAATTCCAGGAATATTTTAAAATATACAGAAATTTAAGGTGATGCTTAAAGTCTGCTGTGAGGGAGTTATGGTGTTTTTAAATATTATTCAAAATAGTGGTAGGAAGGGTGACCTCTAGGAACCAAACAAAAATTCTTAGGACTTATTGTAATTTTTTATATTTAGTTAAAAGCCAACGTTTTGTTCTTTTTGCAAGAACCTCATCAGGGCTATACATACAAAAAAATTTATTTTAAACTAATATTATAAAATTAATTTTTAATTTATATATAAAATTTATTTTTAACTAATTTATAATATTAGTTTAAAATAATTTTTTTTGTATGCAGCCCTGATGAGGTGCTTGCAAAAAGAACGAAACGTTGGCTTTTAACTAAAAATAAAAAATTACAATAAGTTCCAAGAATTTGTA
This sequence comes from Habroteleia sp. ZL-2020, assembly GCA_022817445.1. Taxonomy (NCBI): domain Eukaryota; kingdom Metazoa; phylum Arthropoda; class Insecta; order Hymenoptera; family Scelionidae; genus Habroteleia; species Habroteleia sp. ZL-2020. Next base: position 11,709 of record JABFPK010000323.1, read on the forward strand.
TTTGGTTCCTAGAGGTCACCCTTGCTACCATTATTCAACAAAAAGGAACGTTTTGGGCATATTGGGAATAATTATCCAACTAATTATTCTCTCATAATAATTATTCAAAATATATTGAATTAATTTCTGAAATTGATTCATCCGATTCTTACAACGTGGGAGAATTTTATAAATAAATAAAATTTAAATTTTATTGAAAATTGTTTTCGGGTGATAAAAAAACGCGTTGTGTGACCGAGGTCAACATTTTGTATACAAATTTAATTTTATTTATTTATAAAATTCTCCCACGTTGCAAGAATTGAATGAATCAATTTCAACTGTTAATTCATTATTTTTTTATTAAAAATAAAGAATACCCAAATTTAATAATTAACGCTTTATATAAGCATCACCTTAAGAAAATTATTGAATTATTTTGAAGGGATTTCAATTAAGGAACACCTGATTATATGTTTATTTATTCGCCTTTTTTCTTTTTATAATGAAGAAATATAAAACTATTTATTTAATTAATTAATTAATTAATTAATCATTATTAATAATAATTAATTATTAATTAATTAATTATTTATTAATTAATTATTTATTAATTAATTATTTATTAATTATTAATTAATAATTAATTAATTAATTACCTGTCTTAGACCTTTTTCAACTATAAATTAATTGCCAAATTTATGTTAAAATTTTTGTTTTTCTGATGAGGGCATAGTCAAAATAAATGAAATATTTTCTTAATATATTTACTGTTCCTTACTGGCTATCTAACCTATTTTCATGAAAATGAAAATAAAGGAACATGGTCTACATTAAATATAGATTTTTTTATCTTCTAGGATATCCCTACAACCTCTTTGTTTTATTATTTTGAAGAAATCGTTTCATTCAATCTGATGATTTTCATTTAATTGTCGTCTAGAATCTTTATAAATCAAATTTTTCATATTTAACAATTATTTTATCTCGAAATCTGTATATTCTTAGTATCAAGAATAGTTAAATTTTAAAATATTCCTGGAACAATGATTAAAATTCTCTATTTGATGTATAACGTGTATATTAATGCATATATAACTTTGACAGATCTGCCAATCAGACACAGCCAATCAAGCGTAAGCGGTCGGCGATTTTTATTCCTCCAATGCCGACTGAAAATAACAATAATCCGGCAACGGAAGTTAGTATATGTAAGTTCAAATTTACGGGTGGGGCAAAGCCCAGTTTACAAGAGAAGAAGAGCTTATCGGTAGATTCTGGTGGAAACTTTAGGTATTATAGTGGTACCGGGGATAAGAGTATGAGAGGCTACGAATTTTTTCCTAGGGAATCGCTGCAACAGCCAGCAGGCGTTAACCCGTCTTCCACAGGAACCTTCTTAAACGCCGCTGAGAGGATCACGCAACCTCACATGGACAAAAATGCAATGGTTGGTTCATGTTCTCTTTGGATTTTTAAGAATTACCCCAAAATGTTCTATAAATAATTACTTACAATATTCTTAGAATATTCTTCAATTTTCCAGAAATATCTTCAAATATATCAAAATATTCTGAGAATTTTTTTTTAAATATATTCTTAAATTTTCCAGCAATTTTTAATATATCAAGACATTCTCAGTATATGCCTAAATTTCACAGAAATATTTCAAATATTCGCAGATTATTCCTAAATTGCAAAAAATCAAATTATTCTCAGAATATCCTGCGTATATTCCTAAATTTCTCAGAAATATTTCAAATATTCTCAGAATATTCTGATAATGTTTCTGAATGTATTCTTAAATTTTCCTGAACATTTTTTTAATACATCAAAATATTCTGAGAATATTTCTGAATATATTCTTAAAATTTTCAGAACAGTTTTTTTATATATCAAGATGTTCTCAGAATATTCTAAAAATTTTCCATCAATTTTTATTCTGTCAAAAAATTCTGAGAATTATCCTAAATTTCCCAGAAATATTACAAAATATTTGCAGAATATTTCCAAATTTCCAGAAATCAAATTATTCTTAGAATATCCTGCGTGTATTTCTAAATTTTCCATCAAGTTTTTTGTCTGATCAAGATATTCTCAGAATATTTCTAAATTCCAAAAATCAAATTATTCTCAGAATATTCTATGTGCATTTCTACATTTCCTAGGAATATGTTAATATATATCGAAATATTCTGAGAATGTTTCTGAATACATTCTTTAATTTCCCAGAAATATTTCAAAATATTCTCAAAATACTCTGCGTGCATTCTTAAATTTCCCAGAATTATTTTAAAATATATCAAAATATTTCCAGAATATTCCAAAACTTCCCAGAAATATTTTAAAATATATCAAAACATTCTCAAAATGATTCAGAATATATTCCTTAAATTCTAACGTTTTTCACAATCCCCAGAAATCAAATTCAAGATTTTAAAAAGTGTAAAAAAAGTTTAAAAGTTGTCAAACTTGAAAATATCCCTACTATGTTTCCAGAACATTTTCTAAAAATATTTCTCACATATTTTGTGTTAGCATATGGAAACATGCTGAAAACATTCTCAGAATATTTTAAAATATTCAGCAACACTTATAAATATTAATCACATATAAAAATAATATACAATTGTAATTCAAACTTGATAAATTCATAGACCAAATAAGCTATTTTTTTCTAAACCCTTTATTTCAAATCTGTGTATTCTTGTTAGAAAACAGTAAACCAGGACGACGGAAGGCGGAAGCGGAAAACCAGAAAATCATTGCAACGCGAAAAGTTGGAGCAAACGTTTAAGGAAAAGGGGTTTCTGATCCAAACGCAGCAACTGGAATCGGCCGAAGGAGCGACTTACTGCAAATTTCGACAACTCCGGAAATTCACCAGATACTTATTTCGGAGTTGGAAAGACTACCTTCCGGGAAACGTGCGGGAATTGACGGATGGCATGGAGGGCGAAAACATGGAAGTTCCGGGCGAAAATGAGACGGTTGAAGTACCTGTTAACGTTTTGGCGGACTCGCGAATTCTTCCATTAACTTGAATACCATTATTATGTTTGTGTGTGCGCGGATGTGTTCAAAAAAGCGAGTGTTGCAAAGTTAAATTTGAAAAAAAAACACACACAAATGTAAATCCAATTTATTCGTGCAATTTTTTAATTTACTCGTTAGAATAACAAAGAGCATACCGCAGAGATTTTCTTTTGTACTCGATTATACCATTTTTATATAAGAATTACTGCAATTAGACACCATTTTGCAACATTCGAATGACTTTTAAACTTTGCTTACGTATAGTGATGCATTTTATTAAAAAGAATTGTTTTAATTGCTGGAAAAGTGCACTATACCACTTCGCCAGTTTTGTTAATTTATATATTTTGTTGATTTCGTCGTAAGAAGAGACAATAATGTAACATTGACGAGAAGTTAAAAAATGAAATAAAGCATTGGCCGAACGTTGGTGAAATTTCTGAAACGCTGACAAACCTTGAACAAACCTACAAATGTAATCAAAATGTTCAACTCTACCAAAGAAACTTCAAAGTCGAATCACCAATTTTATATAACGACGAAAACATTCTGCTTACAATTCTAAGCGAATGACCGTCACGAAGGATTATAAAAATGATTTTTATTTAACGTTGCTTCAACGTTGCTTTATTATTGTTTATTATTTTTTCGAATAACTTTTTTTTCGAATAACTTTTTTTTTCACTCGTTAGGTGATTACTTGCCCATTTTCAAGGTTTAATCCAAGTTTCTTTGGGACGGCCGTTTCACCTTACGTCATTAAACACGACTATGTTGCAGAGAAATGTTTATGAGAACTGTCTAGTCAAAATGAGAGACCTCTGAATATTGTTATACGAATGAAACTGATATAACACTACGGGGACTTTTCAGTAATACTAACTTAATCTAGTCTTTTTACAAAAACTATGACACTTATTTATTTCATGTGCAAAATTTGATTATAATTCTAATAAATGTATGCGCTTTAAAAAGTGTTCATCGTCGTTACGTTTAAGAATGACATTTATGTACTACAAGACCAATATGTTATTATACGAATAAAATAAGGAAACAAATATATACAAATAAAAGATAAGAATATTCAATGAAGACTTTGTTGATTCATTTACGTTCATTTCAATATCGGATCTATATTATGGAAGGAATGGTCTTTAATCAGTGAATGAAATACAAAAAGTGTTACGTAATTTTATAATATTGAAAAATATGTATTACGCAACGAAATAAAAACGAAATATTTATGAATTGTGAATGAAAAGTAAGAGCAAATGGCTGAGAAGCAAATCATTATTGCGTAATTATAATAAAGAAAACACTTCTTATCCTTAGGAATTTTATTTAACACATTTTCTATGTATTGTAGGATTGAAACAACGTTATAATTCTACACGCCGCAAATATTATCAACAGCAGTACACTCTCGTGTGCATGATTTTTCTGTAAACAATGTCAATACAAAAACGACGTCGTGCCATCAAAAGTTCACGTGAATGAATAATAGAAAAAGAGCAAATCGTCGTTCGGCGTCGACTGCCGTGGGAAATGTACAACGATGATATATTTCTGTACCGTATCGTTCGGGTGACAATACAATACCAAAAATGACGTACTTTGTCAAATCTAACAATAGACGATTTAATGAAATTTGTTCTAAATCGATAGAAAAATATTCCTTCTACACTAAATTCAATTCTATCGACGGCTGCGGATCGCAAAAAGATCCACGATTCGCATATTCTGGCAAACGATTGCTTTAAAACCCGGTAACCGAAAACAGCCACATTCATGAATGCGAAATTTGTCACGGATTTGCATATCGCTGTTTGAATGTGTATATAGCAC